>CM075425.1:8037500-8106500 GCA_037832385.1 Rhizophora apiculata
AACCTTTTATTGAAATTTAAAAAATTAAAAAAAAATTTAAATTTGAAAAATATTTGAATTGATTTATATAATTACTAAATTTAGGAATTTATATTCAAAAATGACATTTTTTTAAAAGCTCTTTAATGAATGTTGAGTAACCTAATATTTAAATTGTATAAATTACATAAAAGATATAAAACTTGAATATTTTGTTAGAATTGAAAACGAATTGCTTAAATTGCACATTTGAATAATATTTAATTTAAATTTAGATAGTTAGTAAAATATGAGATTTTGTATTTACAAATATTATTCTTAACTTAAATTGCATAAATAATATTAAAAAATTAAATTTATAATTTAAATAATAGTTATAATTAAAACATAATTAATTAAATCATTTATTTTTTTATTCAAATAGGGTTTATTTTAATTTTTGATGAATTTAAAGTAATATTTTACTGAATTATATAAATTATAATAAAAAATTGTAAAATTTAAATAACATTTTATTTGATTTGAATAAAAACTAAAATTTGAAGTTTTGTATTAAAAGATATTATTTTTTTTAATTTTTATGAATATTGACTAATTTTATTACTTAAATTATATAAATAGTATACAAAAATTAAAATTTAAAATAACATTTAGAATAAAGAAAATTAGTCTTTTTTTTAATTAGGATTTATTTTAATTTTTTGGTGAATTTAGAGTAATCCTTTATAGAAATTTCAAAAATTATAATAAAAGACTTTAAGTATTTGGATTGTTTATATTGCTATTAAAATATAGAAGTTTTTAATTTAAAATAACATTTTTTACTTTTTAATTAATGTTGAGTAATTTAATACTTAAATTTGTTTAAATTAAATTAAAAGAAATTAAATTTGAATAATAGTTATAATAGAAAAATGACCAATTTTCAGTAATTCTTTTTTCTATTCACTTTAAATTTTTTTTTTCATCTTTTTAATTGCAAATTTAGAAATAATCTTTTACTTAAATTACAAAATTATAATAAAAAAATTATAAATTTGAATAACATATAATTTGCTCTAAGTAGCTAAAACAATCTATGGTTGTGTATTAAAAAAAATATTATTTTTTAATTTTCAATGAATGTTGACTTTTTTTATTGTGCAATTAAAACAAGCAATTTAATTAAATCAATCTTTTTATTTAAATAAGATTTTATTTTATATTTTAGTAAATTTAGAGTCACTTTTTATTAAATTGTAGAAATGTATAATAAAAAATTAAAAATTTGAATAATATTTAGTTTGATTTGAATAAAAACTAAAGTCAAAGATTTTGTATTAAAAAATTTTATTTTTTAATTTTCTACAAATATTGACTAACTTATTACTTAAATTATATAAATAATATAAAAAAATTTAAATTTGAATAATAATTAGAGAAAAAGATATAATAATTTAAAATTAATCATTTTTATTTAAAAGTAAACTATTTTTATTTTTTGATAAATTTGGTGTAATTTCGTACTAAAATTATAGAAATTGCAGTAAAAATATTACATTTTAATAACATTTAAACTTAGATTTATTTAATTTACTAAAATTTAAAATTTTGTATTAAAAAATGACATTTTTTTTACTTTTTAATGAATTTAAGTAATCAAATACTTCTTTACATACAAAGCTGTTAAATTTAAATAAAAAATAAATTACTCAAATCAGTACTTTTTTTTCCAAATAAAGTTTGCTTTGTATTTTTTATAAATTAGAATAATTTTTTTATTGAAATTATAGAAATTAAAAACAAAGATTCAAAAACAAATTTTAATCATATTTGGTTTGATTTAAGTAGAAAACCAAAAATTAGGGTTTATATTCAAAAATGTCATTTTTTCAATTTTCATGAATGTTTACTAACTTATTATTACATAAAATGAAATACAATTGCTTAATTAGTTTTTTTTTAATTCAAATATGATTAATTTTACTTTTTGGTGAATTTAAAATAACATTTAATTAAAATTTAAAAATTATAGTAAAAAATTTTATAAATTTGAATAATATTTAAGTTGAATTATTTTATTAGTAAAATCTTGAGTTTTGTATTCATAATGTTTTTTTTTTTCCTTTTTTTTTTTGAATGTTACAGTAACCTCAAAAATTAAATTGTGCAAACTACGTAAATCAACTGATTTTTTCTTCAATAGAGTTTATTTACATTTTTGTTGAATTTAGAGAAACTGTTTACTGAAATTATAAAAATTATAATGAAAGTTTGTAAATTTGAATGAACTTTTAATTTAATTTAGTTAACTATTAAAATATGGAGTTTTGTATTTAGAATGTTATTTTTTATTTTTTTATAAATGTTGACTAACCTAAAAAGAACTTTTTAAAATAGTTAGAATTACTTTACTCACTTATTATTTATTTAAATATGATCTATTTTACTAAAATTATAAAAATTATAATAAAAAATTTAAATTAAATAACATTTAACTTGATTTATATAATTGCTAAAATCTTATATTTTTTTATTAAAAAAATGTTATTTGTTTTTTTTTATTCTTTTCATGAATATTGAGTAATATACATATTTAAATTATATAAAATAAGTAAAAAGATATTAAATTTTAAATAATGTTAGATTAGAAAAATGTAATTTTTCAAATTGATTTTTTTATTGGGGTCAATTTTTTGTGTTGAATGATTTGGAATTAATTTTTTACTAAAATTGTTCAAATTATAATAAAAGGTTATAAATTTAAGTAATATTTTATTTTATTTAAATAGCATTAAAATCTAGGGATTTTTTAATAAAACATGACATTTTTTACTTTTTTATTTAAATAATCGGACTAACTTGTTATTTTTCATTACATGAGTATATAAATGAATTTTAAATTTGAATAATAGTTAAAATAAAAAATATATATTGTATAAATTAATTTTTTTATTCAAATATGATATATTTTACTTCTTGGTGAATTTGAAATAATTTGTTATTTAAATTATCAAGAATTATAATTAAAATTTTTAATTTAAATAACATTTGGATATATATATATATATATATATAGTTATTTAAATTATGATTTTTATATTGAAAATGTCAATTTTTTTATTTTATATGAATATTGAGTAACCTAATATTTAAATTACACAATTACATAAAAAAGACATTGAATATGGATTATGAATTAAATTAGAAAATTGTAATTATTTAAATTAAATTATTTTTTACTCAAATAGGGTCTACTTTTTTTTAGGTGAATTTAGAGTTAACTTTTTATTAAAATGGTAGAAATTTATTAAAAAGATGATAAATTTGAATAATATTTAGTTTTATTTTAAGTAGTTATTAAAATTTGAGAGATTTTATTAAAAAATAATCATTTTTCACTTTTAACGGAATGTTATTATTTAAATTATATAAATAATATAAATAAATTTAAATTTGAATAATATTAAAATTAAAATGTAATTTCTTTGATCGATCATTTTTAATGCAAATATAATTTATTTTACTTTTTATTAAATTTGAAAGTAATTTTTTATTAAATTATAGAAAATTATAGTAAAAAACTTTAAATTTGAATAATTTTGGATTAATTTATCTAGTTAATAAGAATTATAAATTTTGTAATTCAAAAATATTTTTTTTTCTTTTTCATAAATGTTGAGTAACCGAATGTTTAAAATTGTATGAAAAAATATGTTAAAATTGAATAAACAATTAAATTAAAAAAATACAATTATTCAAAATTGTTTATATTTTATTCAATAAAGTTTTTTTTTTGGTTGGATTTAGAGTAACCTTTTAGCAGAAATTGTAAAATTATAAACGATTGTAATTTTGAGTTACATTTGTTTTGATTTAAATAGGTATCTAAAATATAATATTTTGCATAAAAAAATGTGGGTTTAGGTAATTTTATGGCAACAAAATGCTGAAAAAAAGAGAATGATTTTTTTGAAAATTTTTTCAAAATGAGAAAAAAACTTGAAGTCTAGTAAGATTATTATGATTGGATGACAAAAGCAAAAAGCATGTTTTATTCTTTTGATTGGTTTAATGAGTACTATTTTCAATGGGAATGAGTACTTTGTGGTCATCTTTCATGAAGGAAGATGAATTACAAACTTAAATCCAATCATAACAATACAGGTTTATGAATAGTTTAAAAATAGAGTCGTTCATCCTTCATCACATGAAATTTAATTCAAACTACAAAGGTCTTTTCTATTCTTATGTCACCATTCAAAGTACAATAGAAAGCATGAAGATTTTTTGAAACAAAAGATATACAAAGCTGTTGACAAATAATTATACAAATAAAAATTTTACAAACAATTGGCAACCAACCGATTTCAAAACATGTAATGCCACTCGATCAAGTTTTTCAATTTCAAATGAAATTTTAAAATTTAATTCCCTATTAAATAAAGTTTTCAACAATTCCTATTTTTTAAACAGCTTTCAAAGATGTACTAATTCTAACCTAGGGCTCCTGACCTTACTTTTAAAGAAAAGCTAGTTTTTCTTTAAACAAAATATAGTTTTAATTTTTAATTTATGAGTGGAACATTGATGATACGCGTAAACATTAGATTTATCTAATTCCATCAATGACCATGGTGTCTAATGCATACAATACCTATAGCATACCTCTAGCCATGCATTAGTTGAGATCCTTTGTTGTAGGATTTTAAGGATAGCTTAAAGGCTAGTTGGATTCACAAAATCACTCTAGTTTGACCATAATAGCATTTTCCATGCCTATCAAGAGAGATGTTCATGGTGAACTTGTTCCTTTGAATAATAACCAAACAAAACAATCCCTAATGGTTGTGGCAAGTCTTATCTTTGCCATACAAAGCACTTTATTGGTGATCCATCTCACCTAAAGGATAAGAACGCTAGCTCTTGTCTAATCTTAATGCAAATATTTGCACAATTTTCCATTTTCCTAACATGTGTCATGTAGCAGACCATGCAATTCAAGTTTTTTTTAGAAGAAAAAGTTTTTGGTAGGATTATTAAGGCCTCTTAGCAATAAGGTAAGATCTAAACTATAAGCTCAATATATGGTCAAATTCCTTATCATTAGTTGCCTTATGGCAAACACTACATAAGCTTTGGTCTAGACGGACTGTAGATTCTGTGCAAAATCTAAAGCTCTAAAAATTGATCAAAACAAAAGCAACTTAAAGGGAGTTAAGATTTTTTTGTGTCATATTTAATGAAAACCTCTATTCCATAAGAAAAGACCTAAAAAAGAAAGTATAGGCCCAAACCGTATCAAAAAAATCCTTTTTACTTAAAATCTAAGCCCAACCATACCAATAATCTTATAAGCCCAAAACAACTTTTTAGGCCCAAACTAATAAGGCCTAAACAAAACAAAAGTCTAGGCATCTAAATATGTCTATTATTGATTGTTGGTAAGCTTGGTCAAATGGACTAGATACTAACAAACTCCAAGCTTTAAGTTGCCCTAATTACTATTCAAGCCCAACTATGGACATTTTTGGTTGAAACCTTAAAAAGCTAGCACTCTTGAACCATCTTTTGAGATGAAGCAGTCTCCAAGATGATGAACTTAAGCCTCTCTAAAATAGGGTCAAAGAGTNAGAGAGAGATGATAGACAATTTTCATTCTCTAATAATTTAAACCATTTTATACCTACAAAGGAAAGACAATCAAGAATCAATTACTCATTTATTTAATGGATATCAATGGATTTAGTGTGCTGTCATAATGTATTATTTTCTTGAATTAATTTTAATGATTGAATGCATGACGCATTTTTAACATCATAATTAGTTTGCTGAATAGTCCTTACAACTAAAAGAGAAATTCTTAATTTACAAGAAAATGAAGAGATAGCCTTCATTAATCTACAATTAAATTTATTCAATACTTGGCAAGGATAGAAAATGAAAGGATAATTGACTTCATTATTTGAATAAAATATTGAATGAACTTACAGTGTGACATAATAATGTTATTATTCTCCGTAATTAATTTGAATGTTTTTGGCTACAAGCATTTACCTTTTAACATCAATAAATCATTTTGGTGTGATTTAAAACTTGCTACTAAAGAAGAAAGATCTTGTAAGCGAGAGATGAAGTGTCATATTTTCATTCTTTTAGAATTTAATTATTCAAATATGTGCAACAAAAGAAAAATCAGATAACGAGAAATGATGAGATGGTTTTCTTTATCAAATTTTAACCATTCCAATTCTGGTAAGGAAAAGTACAATGCATAAATCAATTACGCTTTATTTGATGGGAATTTAATAGATTTAGAGTTGTGATTCTAGAATTGAACCATGCCAAAATCACCTTGCAATTTAAAGAACAATCAAGATCAATTTACTTCTTTATTTGAATAAAATTTAAGGAACTTAAAGTAAAATAATAATGTCATTATTCTCATGATTAATTTTAATTTTTGGCAATGAGCATCATTTTTAAGTTCATCATCATTTTGTGTGAATATGTCCTTGTGACTAAAGGAGAAATCTTGGTTTGGCAAGAAAGAAAAAGATGAATTTCATTCTCAAAAGAATTGAAAGCATTTCAATATGGTACAACAAAAAAAAAAAAATCAAAGAATCAATTACTAATTTATTTTAATTAGAGTGTGAAATAATATGGTTGTTATTCTTATGATTAATTTGATGTTTGGTGCAAGCACCACAAAGTTTAACTCAATATTAGTTTGTGGGAATGAGTCCTTGCAAACTAAAGGTGAATTTTTGTTAGCAAGATTGATGAGATACTTCCTTCTACGCCAAAATTTAACCATTAATTTCTGCAAGGAAAGACAATTAAATTAATTACTCCTTTATCTAATGGAATTCAAATGGATTAGAATGTGATGTTCTATATTGAACTATGCAATACCCTAACAAACAAAGACGAATCAACATCAATTACTTCTTTATTTGATGGATAGAATAGATTTAAAGTGTGAAGTCATAATGTCATTTATTCTTGTGGAGTAATTTTGATTTTTGGTGCATGCACCAATTTTAACTTCACATAAATCAATTTGTGGAATGTCAATGATACTAAAGGAGAAAATCTTGTTAGCAAGAAATGAAAAAGATAGTCATTCTTCAAGAATCAAACCATTTAATAACTCTATAAGTGAAGACATCAAGATCAATGTCTCCTATCGTCTTATGCATATTCAAAGAATTTAGAGTGTGAAGTTCATAACGGTGTCATTCTCATGATTAATTGATAATTTTTGGTACATGCACCAATTTTAACTTCAATAATTAGTTTTGTGAATGATTTTTGCAAACTAAAGGAGAAATCTTGTGACGAAAAATGAGAGACAATTTCTTTCTTCCCATAATTTAAACGGCATTCAGTGCCTACAGTATAGACAATCAAGGTTAGTTACTCCTTTAATTGAATGGAATCAATAGATTCATCGAGTGTATAGTCATAACAATTGTTATTCACACGATTAATTTAATATTTTGAGGCACGCACAATTTTTAACCTCATAAACAATTTGTGTGATTAAGTCCTTGAAGCAAAAGTACAATCATGTTAGCTAGAAATAAATTTAAGCATTCAATTACCTATACAAAAATAACAATTAAGGACAATTACTCTTTCAATTTATCAAATTAAAGTGGTTTAAGAGTGTGAAGTCATTAATGTGATTATTCTTGTGATTAATTTAACATTTAGTGCTCACTACCAATTTTAATTTTATATCAGCATTTGTGTGAATTAGTCCTTGCAACTAAAAGAGAAATCTTGTTTAGTTTGCTAACAATAAGACAGTTTCATTCTCCCAAGAATGGTTTAATTCATTCCTACAAGGAAAGACATCAAGATCAATGACTCTTTAGTTATTAGAATTCAACGCAAATTTGAGTGTGATGTTTCTAGAAATTGATTTATTCAATTACCATTGAGGAAAGACTATCAAGATAAAGTCTCCTTTGATTTGTGGAATTGAAGATTTAAAGTATGAAGTCATTAATTATTATTATCAAGACTAATTTAATGGTTAGTGTAAATGCACCATTTTTAACTTCATAATCAATTTTTTGTGGATTGAGTTTTGGCAAACCGGTTAAAAGGAGAAATCTTGTTAGTAATATTAAAAATAATATAGAGATAGCTTTATCCTCCTAGAAATTGACCATTCAATACTTGCAAAGATAATTAAGATCAATGACTTTCTTTATTTTATGGAACTCAAAGGATTTATGAGTCATAATGTTGTTTTATTCTTGTAATTAATTTAATATTTGGTGTGCAAGCCAACCATTTTTTAAAGCTTTATGATTAGTTCCATGTGAATGAGTCTTTGCAAACTAAAAGGAGAAATTTTGCTTAGGCAAGAAATGAACAAATGGTTCCAATTCTCCTAGAATCGAACCATTTAATACTTGCAAGGATTGAAAATGAAGATCAACTATTCTTTGTTCAAAGAAATTCAATGGAATTAGAGTGTGAAGTTAAAATGTCATTATTCTAAAGATTAATTTGATGGTTAGTGCATGCACCAATTTTTACATCACAATCAATTTGTGTGAATGAGTCCTTACAACTAAAGGAGAAATTTTATTGGCAAGAAATGATGAAAAGATTTCATTCTCCTAGAATTAAACCATTCAATACATGCAAGGAAAGAAAATCAAGACCAATTACTCCTTTGTTTGATGGAATTCAATGGAGTTAAAGTGTGAAAGTTCATAATAATGTTATTCTTGTAACTTAATTTGATGTTTGGGCATGCACTAAATTTAACAACATAATTTGTTAGTGTGAATGAGTTGTTGCAACTAAAGGAGAAATCTTGTAAGAAACAAATGAAGGGAATATTTCATTCTCTTAGAATTGATCCTTTCAATACCTGCAAGGAATGAAAATTAAGATCAATTACTCCATTATTTAATGGTATTCAATGGATTTAAAATATGAAGTCAATATTGTTAATGTCATTGTTATCATGATTAATTTATTGTTTGGTACATGCACTAATTTTAACACCACAATCAACTTGTGTGAATAAGTCCTTGCAACTAAAGGACAAATCTTGTTTGAAAAAAATGAAGTGATAATTTCATTGTCTCAAAATTGAATCATTCAATATTTGCAAGGAATGATGGTCAAAGATCAATTACTCCTTTGTTTGATGGATAACAATGCCTTAAAAGTGTAAAGTCATAATGTCATTATTCTCGTGGCTATTTGATTTTTGGTGCATGCATCAATTTTAACTCTAAAATTAGTTTGTCTAAATGAATCCTTACATCAAAAGGAGAAATCTTGTTAGCAAAAAATGAAGAGGTAGTTTCAGTTTCCTCGAATTAAACCATTTAATACTTGCCAAAAAAAGAAAATCATGATCAATTACTCTTTTGATTGATGAAATTCGATGGATTTAAAGTCTAATGTTATTATGCCATTATTCTTATGATTAATTTTATGTTTAGGGCATACACCAATTTTTACTTCATCATTTGGTTGTGTGAATGAGTCCTTGAACAAAAGGAGAAATCTTTTTTCCAAAAAACAATGAGACGATTTCATTCCCCCAAAATTAAACCCTTTAATACCTACAAGTAAAGACAACCAAGATCAAATACTCCTTTATTCGATGAAATTCAATAAATTTAGAGTGTGAAGTCATAATGTCATTATTCTCATGATTAATTTAATGTTTGGTGTACACACCATTTTTAACATCATAATTAGTTTGTGTGAATGAGTCCTTGTAACTAAAGGAGAAATCTTATTAACAAGAAATCATGAGATGATTTCGTTATCCTAAAATTGAACCATTCAATGCTTGTAAGGATAGAAAATGAAGATAAATGACTTCTTTATTTGATAGAATTGAATGGATTTAGAGTGTGACATAATAATGTTATTATTCTCATAATTAACTTGATGTTTGGCACATGCTTTTTTTTTTTTAACTTCTTAATCATTTTGTGTGAATGTGACCTTACTACTAAAGGAGAAATCTTGTTAGCAAGAGATGAAGAGATAGTTTCATTCTTTTAGAATTAAAGTATTCAAAACAGACAACAAAAGAAAATCAAGATAGCAATAAATGATGAGATGGTTTCCTTCTACCAAAATTTAACCATTCAAAATTCTTACAAGGAAAGATAATCAAAATCAATTACTCCTTTATTTGATGGAATTTAATGGATTTAGAGTGTGATATTTTAGCATTCAACCATGCAAAACCTGCAAGTAAAGACAATCAAGATCAATTACTTCTTTAATTGATAGAATTCAATATATTTAAAGAGTGAAATAATAATGTCATTATTCTCATGATTAATTTAATATTTGGCATAAGCATCATTTTTAATTTCATAATTAGTTTGAAATAATGAGAACTTGAAACTAATGGAATTTGAAGAGTTTTTCTCTAATTTCTGTATCCATATAATGGATTCCATTGAGTGGTGACTTAACCTTAGCATTTTTTGTATTGCTTGAGTGGATTCCTTAAGAGTGGTAAGTGCAACTAGCCCTATATCTCTTTAAGGTGGTGGAGTTTCTCTTGTATCTTTAGAGTGAAAGTTACAATCAAATCCATTTCCCCTATCAAAATGAGTCCTTGCAACTAAAGGAGAAATGATGGTGGTAAGAAATGAAAAGATAGTTTCATTTCCTAGAATGGAACCATTCAACACCTAGAAAGAAAGAGATGAATTACTTTATTGTTTGATAAAATTCAATTGATTTAGATTGTAAAGTTTTAATGTTATCATTCTCATCATCAATTTAATGTTTAATATTCAAGTTCAATTACTCCTGTGTTTGATGGAATTCAATGGATTTGAACGGTGAAGTCATAATGTCATTCTTCTCATGATTAATTTAATTTTTTATTCATGACTCAATGTTAACATCATAATTAGTTTGTGTGGATGAGTCCTTGCAAATAATAGTGAAATCTTATTAACATAGAAAGAAATGACAGTTTCATTCTCCTAGAATAGGTACATTCAATACCTAAAAGGAATGACAATCATGATCATTATTTCCTTTGTTTGATGGAATTCAAAAGATTTAGAGTGTAAAGTCATAATGTTATTCTTCTCATGATTAATTTAATGTTTGGAGCAAGCACCAATTACAACTTCATAATCAGTGTATGTGAATGAGCCCTTGCAACTAAAGGATAATTTGTTAGCCCAAAAAGAAGAGAAAACTTCATTCTACTATAATTAAACCATTCAATTCCTACAAGGGAAGACAATCATGATCAATAAGACCTTTGTTTGATGCAATTCAATGGATTTAGTTTGTGAAGTTATAATGTCATTATTTAGTGTTTGGACCATGCACCATTTATAACTTCATAATCAATTTGCGTGAATGAGAACTTGCAGCTAAAAAAACATTTTTTGTTGCAAGAAAAGAGGAAACAATCTCATTCTCCTAGAATTGAACCATTTAATACTTGCATGAAAATACAATCATGATCAATTGCTCCCTTATTTGATGGAATTCATTAGATTTAAAGTGTGAAGTCATACTGTCATTATTTTAGTGATTAATTTACTATTTGGCACATGTAACAATTTTAACTTTGTAGTCTAATTGTGTGAATGAGTCCTTTCATTTAAAGGAGAAATCTTATTAGTAGAAAATGATGAGATTGTTTCTTTCTCCTCAAAATAATCTATTCATTACCTATATGGAAAGACAATCAAGATCAATGTCTCTTTTATTTTATGGAATTCAAAGAATTTAGAGTGTAAAGTCATAATGTTGTCATTTTCATGATTAATTTGATATTTAATGCATGCACCAAGTTTAACTTCATATTCAATTTTTATGAATGAGTCTTTGCAACTAAAGGAGAAATCATGTTGGCAAGAAATGAAGAGATGATTTCATTCTCCCATAAAAGAACCATTCAATACTTGTAAGGAAAGACAATCAAGATCAATTACTCCATTATTTGATGAAATTGAATGGATTCAGAGTGTTAAGTCACAATATCATTATTATTATTATTAATTTAATGTTTGAGGCTTGTAATATTTTTAACTTTATAATTGGTTTATGTGAATGAGTACTTGCAACTAAAGGAGAAATTTTGTTAGCAAGAAAATGAAGAGACAATTTCATTCTCCTAGAATTAAACCATTCAATGCCAGCAAGTAAAGACAATCAAGATTAATTACTCCTTTATTGGACAAAATTCAATGGATTCAGAGCGTATAATCATAACATTGTTATTCACATAATTAATTTAATATTTTGAGCATGCACAATTTTTAACCTCATAATCAATTTGTATGAATGACTCCTTGCAACAAAAGTACAAATCATGTTAGCTAGGAATGAATAGATAGTTTCATTCTTCTAGAATTTATACATTTAATACCTACACAAAAATACAATCAAGAACAATTACTTTTTCATTTGATAAAATTAAATGGATTTAGAGTGTGAAGTCATAATGCCATTATTCTAGTGATTAATTTAACATATGGTGCACGCACCACTTTTAACTTTATACTACATTTGTGTGAATCAATCCTTGCAAATAAAAGAGAAATCTTGTCAATTGTAAATGATGAGATAGTTTCATTCTCCTATGAATGATTTATTCCTTAGCTATAAGGAAAGACCATCAAGATCAATGACTCCTTTGTTTATTAGAATTGAACGAACTTTGAGTGTAATGTTCTAGAATTGATCTATTCAATACCTATAAGAAAAGACAATCATGATCAAAGTCTCCTGTATTTTATGGAATTGAAAGAAATTAGAGCGTGAAGTCATAATCATTATTCTTAGGACTAATTTGATGTTTAGTGCATGCACCATTTTTAACTTCATAATCAATTTTTGTGAATGAGTTCTTGCAACCAAAGGAGAAATCTTATTAGCAAGAAAAGAAGAGAGAACTTCATTCTCTTGGAATTAAACCTTTCAATACTTGCAAGTAAAGACAATTAAGATCAATCACTCCTTTATTTAATGAAATTGAATGAATTTAGAGTGTGAAGTCATAATGTCATTATTCTTATAATTAATTTGAAGTTTGGTGCATGCACCTTTTAACTTCACAATCACTCTGAGTGAATGTGTCCTTGCAACTGAAGTAGAAATCTTGTTAGCAAGAAATGAAGGGACATTGTCATTCTTCTAAAATTGAACTACTCAATACATGTAAGGAAAGTGAATCAAGATCAATTAATCCTTTAATTGATGTTCAATGGATTTTAAGTGTTAAGTCATAATGTTGCTCTCATGATTAATTTGTTATTTTATGCATACACCAATTTTAACTTTACAACCAGTTTGAGTGAAGGGGTCATTGCAACTAAAGGAGATAATTTTGTTAGGAAGAAATGAAGAGATAGTTTCATTCACCTAGAATTGAACCATCCAATACCTTCAAGGAATGATAATCAAGATTAATGACTATTTTGTTTGATGGTATTCCATGAATTTTGAGTGTAAAGTCACAATACCATTATTCTTATGATTAATTTAATGTTTGGTGCATGCACCATTATTAACTTCATAATCAATTTGTGTGAATGAGTCCTTGCAACCAAAGGAAAGATCTTGTTAGCAAGAAATGAAAAGATGGTTTCATTCTCTTAGAATCAAACCAATCAATACCTACAAGTAAAGACAATCAACATCAATTTCTTCCTTAAATGATGGAACTTAATGGATTTAGAGATTGAAGTCATAAGGTTGTCATTCTCTTTAGTAGGAAATTACAAGAAAGTTTCATTCACCTAGAATTGATGTATTCATTACCTGCAAGGAAAGACAATCCAGGTCAATGACTCCTTTATTTAATAAAATTCAATGGATTTAAAGTGTGATGTTCTAGAATTGAACCATTTAATTTCTGCAAGTAAAGACAATTAAGGTCAATTACTCCTTTATATGATGGAATTTAATGGCTTTAAAGTGAGTAGTCATAATGTCGTTATTCTTATGATTAAATTTAATATTTGGAGCATGTGCCTTTTTTAACTTCATAATTGGTTTGTGTGAATGAGTCCTTGAAACTAAAGGCAAAAACTTCATAATGGTTTCATTCTCCTAAAATTGAACCATTTAATACCTGTAAGCAAAGTTAATCAAGATTAATTACTCCTTTATTTGACAATTTCATTCCCCTAGAACTAAACCGTGTAATAGTAGCAAGGAATGAAAATCAAGATCAATTACCCCTTTATTTGATGGAATTCAAGGGATTTAGATTAAGAAGTCAAAATGTTATTATTCTTGTGATTAATTTGTTGTTTGGTGCAAGCACAAATTTTAACTTCATAATCAATTTGTGTGAATGAGTCCTTGCAATTAAAGAAGAAATCTAGTTAGGAGAAATGAAAAGATTATTTTGTTCCTATTGAACTAGAGCATTTAATACCTGTAATGAAAAAACTCAAGATCATTTATACCATCATTTGATAGAATTCAATGAATTTAATTTAGTGTGTGAAGTCATAATATTGTTATTCTCATGATTAAATTAAAACTTTGTGCTTGCACCACAAATTTTAACTTCATAATTAGTTTGTAAGAATTAATCCTCACAACTAACGGAGAAACCTTGTTTGCAAGAAAAGAAGCAACAATTTCATAATGAGTCCTTGTAACTAAAGGAGAAACCTTGTTTGCAAGAAGTGAAGCAACAATTTCATTCTCCTAGAATTGAAACATTCAATGCTTGCAAGGAAAAAAATCAAGATCAATGATTCCTTACTTTGATGGAATTCAATGGAATTAGAGTGTGATGTTCTAGAATTTAACCATTCAATTCCTATAGGTAAAGACAATCAAGATCAATGACTCCTTTATTTCATGGAATTCAATGGATTTAGAGTGTGTTTTCATAATGTCATTATGATCGTGGTGCATGCACCATTTTTAACTTAATAATTAGTTTGTGTGAATGATTCTCTACAACAAAAGTAGAAATTTAAATAGTAAGAAATGAAGACGTAGTTTTATCCAATAGAAAATTCTCCTAAGCATGCTTTGTTTACCCTTACCTTAATTCCTTTGTGAATCCATTGCATTTTGCAAGAGCAAGGATGCTCCTTAGTTTTTAGGCTTAGCTTCTCAACCATCTTTGTTGCTTCCACATTAGAAGTGCTTCCACTATCAATAATGAGGTCACATAATTTTCCATGAGAAGTGCACCTAGTATGAAAGATTCTTTCCCACAACTACTCATTTTCATCTAGCTTATAAGTGATGTTCAAACTTCTTTGAATCACAAGTATTTCACCATTATTAGCACAAATAATGTCTTCATCATAAGCAAGGTCTCCCAACTCTTTTTCATTCTCTTCAACATCTTTCTCCACCAAGGTCACAACTTTGTAATTTAGGGATTTAGAAGCAATATGCTTATAGCATTGGTATTTAAAGCATCTTTTGGGGCTATTATTAGAAGAACTACCTTGTTTGACACCTTTGGAAGCATTTTTGTCACCAGAAGACTTAATTGAAGAGTATGGCCTTAAACTTACCACTTCCTCAATTTGAAGGAAAAGTTCTAGTGGCTGATTTTGAAGCAACCTTTTGAACCTCCTTCCTTTGCTTTTCAATAGTCAAGGCAAGCTTTCTTACATCGTTGAAATACCAATATGGTTGTAATTGAACAACATCACTAATCTCCCTTTTCAATCCTCTGAAGTATCGGGCAATGGTTTGCTCTTTCGATTCAACCAAATCACCCTTCATCATGAGTTGTTCAAACTTCATAATATATTCCTCCACATTGATTTCTGGTTGTTGCTTAAGAGAGTGAATTTTCATGTACATCTCCATTCAATAATCCTCAAGTAGAAATCTTTTTTTCAACTACTTCTTCATTTTTTTCTCATGTTCTAATTTTTGTTCTCCCCTCTTAATCTCCCTATTTCTTCAAGTTCTCCCACCAAAGAGAAGCTTACTTCCTAAGTTTTAGAGCCATCAACTTGACCTTCCTATCCTCAGGAAACTCCTTGTATTCAAAAATATGTTCAACAATATGCAACAAATCAAGGAACTCATTAGGTTGCATTTTTTCCTCAAACTTGGGAATTTCAAACTTCAAGTCAAATACTCTAAAGTTGGAATGATTCCTTCTCATAGAAGAGTAACGAGAAGAGGAACCATCACTTGATTCCTGATAATCTTTAAAAAAAAAAAAAAAACAAGCTTTCATGGGCAACATCAGAAGAATCATCATCAAGATCACATGTTCCTTCATACTGATTCAAGTGTCACTGGAGTTCATGCAGTTGTCTCCTCAATTCACCTATCTTAAAATCACAAATCTCTCTTTCTGAAGTTGTAATATGTTGTCCACAATGAGCCATGAAACTTGGGTCCTGTGGGTTATGATCTAATATTAGACTTGATATGGGAAAAGGATCCAATAGTAACCTTTACTTTTAAGGATATAGGAGAAACTCCAACACCTTAGAGATACAAAATGTGTTCTTCTCTAAAGTTTTTACTAGAGAAGATAGCTAGAATATTTTCTGGAAAGAAAATTTTCTTTTAGCATTACCTTGCCAAAAGAGTTAACCATACTAGAACTATTGATTATAATGAATATACTTATGGATAATTAGATGATAAAGTAGTAGTTGAAGGAGTTAATCTTTGTAATAAATTGAAATTACATAGGCAATTGCAGAATGAGGAAAGCTTAAGGCAAAAGAGCTTTAGTAAGCTTTTGTGAGGAGATGGATTATCCACCCATTTGATATCCTAAAAAACAAAAGACTAAGTGTTATCACTCCTATAATAATTAGAAAAAGTAATATAATAAAACAAAAAATGTCCTCATAAAGTCTAGGAAGCTAAAAATAAAAAAGAAAAAAAAAAGAAAAAAGCCTCAATTTAAAAGGACTATTGTTTCTTGTAAGTGCAAACATATGGGGCACTATTCTAATATGTGCAAAATGAAGTAAAAGCTTCAAGAGTTAGACATAAGTGAAGATCTTAATAGATCATTATGCATATTTTCTTATCAAAGAGTGATTCTTAAGAATCAAATTTTGAAATATAATTATTGAAGAAGATCTTTCTTCTTCCACTTTTAACAATAATAATGAAGAAAGTTGTGATAGTCAATGCAATCATTACAAAGCAATGATGGAATCTATCTTCAAATTCCTTTTGTACTAGTTAAGAATTTACCCCAGCATGTTATTTTGGGAATCGTTTTTTTTTTTTTGGCATATGATGCTCTACCTTATTAAAGAAATTAATGATAAAGGTATTGAAGCCAAAATTAATGGAAAGATTATTAGTGTTGAATTTATATATGTCCTTTAGTATAGAGAGATAAATTTACTTAAGAAAAAATTTAAGTGAATAAAAAATTTTATTTTTTCTTTTCAAGGCATGATTTCTTATAAGCATTTATGATGCAGAAGCATCTCATGAGTAAAACTAAGAATTAATCCAAGACTTGGTCCAAGCACAAAAAATGCTCATTTTACTATTAAGAGAATGGAATGTAGGTCAAATTTGTTACAATTATTGGACCTTCAATCTAAGACTAATGAAAATTCATGAATAGTCATTTGAAAGCTTTAGATGTCTAGTTTCACATGAATCAAGAACATCAAGAGTTAAGTTTTCCATTTTTAGCTGCCAAGATAGTCACAAGTCAGGATTAGCATTTAATGACTAGTTGAGTGGATTGTTAGTATGAAAATATTGAGTTATTGCTACATTTTCCTATGCTTAAGGGGATGTTTGAAAGCATTTTATTTACAATTTTCTCTTGTATTTGTGGAGGAGACTTATGGGATTAATTAGACTCTTACCTTGAAGAATTTGAAGAGTTTTCTTCTAAGTTCTATATGTCTATGATGGATTCCATTGAGTGGTGACTTAACTCTAGCATTTCTGTATGTCTTGAGTGGATTCCCTAAGAGTGGTAAGTGTAACCAACCCTATATCTCTAAGGTGGTGGAGTTTCTCCTGTATCCTTGGAGTGAAAGTTGGAGTTTAATCCTTTTCCCATATCAAGTTTGGTATCAAAGCCTTGGTTTTCATGGCTCATCATGGACAACATATTGCAAGCCAATATAGAGATAATGGTGATTGTGAGATGGAAGAATTGAGGAGATAACTTCATGAACTCCAGCAACAGTTGAATCATTATGAAGGAATGCATGATCATGGTGATGATTCTTCTGATGTTGCACATAAGAACCCATTTTCCGATGATTATTAAGAATCAAGTAATGGCTTCTCTTCTTATCACTCTTCTATTAAAAGGAATCATTTTAACTTCAAAGACTTTGACATGAAGATTGAAATTCGCAAGTTTAAAAGAAAAATGCAACCTATAAGAGTTTCTTGATTAGGTGAATGCTGTTAAAAGTATTTTTTGAGTGTATGGAATTTCTTAAGGATAGGAAGGTAAAGTTCATGGCCTTGAAACTTAGGAAGTATGCCTCTTTATGGTGGGAGAATTTGAAGAAATAGAGAGATCAAAAGGGAAGAAGAAAAATTAGAACATGGGAGAAAATGAAGGAGTTGGAAGGGAGATTTCTACTTGAGGATTATTGAATGGAGATGTTCATAAAAATTCATTCTCTTGAGAAACAACTAGAATAAGTGTGAAGGAATATACTATAGAGTTTAAACAACTCATGATGAAGGGTGATGTAGTTGAACTGGAAGAGCGAGCTATTGCTTAATACTTAAAAGGCCTGAAAAAGGGAGAATATGATGTTGTTCAATTGTAACCATATTGGTCTTTCAACGATGTAAGAAAGCTTTCTTTACTATTGAAAAGCAAAGGAAGGAGGTTCAAAAGGCAGCTCAAAAAGCATCCACTAAAACTTTTTCTTCAAACTAAGGGAGTGGCTTGAATTCAAGGTCATACTCTTTAACCAAGTCTTTTGATTACAAATAAGCTAGTTCTTCCAATAACTACTCAAGAAGATGCTTTAGATGCCAAGGCTATGGGCATATTGCTTCTAAATGCCCAAATCACAAAGTTGTGACATTGGTGGAGGAAGATGTTGAAGAGGATGATGAAGAGTTAAGAGTCCCTATTTATATTGAAGAAGTTATCTACAATGATTAGGAAGAAATGCTTGTGATTTAAAGAAGTTTGGATGTTACTCCTAAGTAAGAAGAAAATGAGTGGCTATGGGAAAGCATCTTCCATACTAAGCGCACTTCTCATGGCAAATTGTGTGACCTCATTATTGATAGTAAAAGCACTTTTAAAGTGGTAGCAACAAATATGGTGGAGAAGCTAAGCATGAAAACTAAGGAGCATCCTCCCCCTTGCATAATGCAATGGATTCACAAAACATGCTTATAAAATTTTCTATTAGGCAAAACTATAGAGATGAATTATGGTGTGATGTTGCTCCCATGGATGTTACTCATTTGCTATTAGGTAAACCATGATTATATGATAGGAAAGTAGTTAATATGGCTATAAAGACATTTACCCATTTATGAAAGATGGTGTTAAAATTGTTTTAGTTCCAATGAAACTAGATCATGTTCTTAAGTTTACAAAAGGGGAGGTAAATACTTTACATTTTGGCAATTTGATTGAAAAGATTTTTTAAAAGATAATGAGATGTACGCTATTTTACTTATGGATGAATCAATTGCTCAATTAAGGGGATATAACCCACTAGTTCAACCTTTATTAGAAGAATTTATAGATGTTGTACCAAAAGAAACACACCCTGACCTTTAATGACAAATATTCAGCACCAAATTGACCTACTTCTAGGCTTTATCATCTCAAACAAAGTAGCTTATTGCATGAATCCTAAAATACTTGAAGAATTGTAGCAGTAAGTTAAGGATCTAATCATCAAGGGATATATGAGAGAAAGCATAAGTCCAAGTGCTTTCCTAGTCCTCTTAGTACCCAAGAAGGAAGATCTTAGTGTATATGCACAAGTAGTAGAGTCATCAACAAAGTTACTATCAAGTACATATTTCTTATTCATGAGTAGTCATTTGAAAGCTTTGGATGTGTAATTTCACTCAAATCAAGAACATCAAGAGTCAATTTTCCATGATTTTAGCCATCAAGATAGTTCGAAGTCAAGATTAGCATTTAATGGCTTGTTGAGTGGATGGTTAGTACAAAAATACTAAGTTATTGCTCCATTTTCCTATGCTTAAGGGGATGTTCCAAAGCCTCTTATTTATAGTTTTCCTTTCTATTTATGGAGGAGACTTATGGGATTAATTAACTCTTACCTTAAGGAATTTGAGGAGTTTTCAACTAAGTTTTGTATCTCTATGTTGGATTCCATTGAGCGGTGATCAAACCTTAGTATTTCTATATCTATTAAGTGGATTCCTTAAGAGTGATGAGTGAAACTAACCTTGTATCTCTAAGGTGATGAAGTTTCTTTTGTATCCTTATAGTGAAAGTTACAGTCAAATCATTTTCTTGTATCAATCTACAAGAGAAAATTTCTTCTCTTGTTATTATAGCTAAGGTACAAGAAATAAATAAAATGATAGAATCACTAATATGTTTAGGAATTCCTACTGCCTTATGGAATAGGAATGAACATATTGCTAAACTACCATATGAGCTAGACTTTTATGAAATTCAAATTTTAATGAAGGCTGGCCTTATACATTTAGAAATATGTAAAATAGAGATACATGAACTCCTTAAGAAAGGACTTATTTGGTAAAATACAAGTCCTTGGAGTTGTGTTGCATTTTATGTAGAAAATAATGTAGAATTGGAACAAGGTGTTCCTAGATTAGTTATTAAATATAAGCCTTTAAATAAGGCATTACAATGGATTATGTATCCTATACCTAATCAGTTTAATCAACTTTATGAAACCAAGATATTTTCAAATTTTGATATGAAATTTGTTTATTGGCAAATCTAGATCAATGAGAAAAATAGATATAAAACAACATTCACAACTACCTTTGAGCATTAGGAATGGAATGTCATGCCTTTTGGTTTAAAAATTTCTCTTTCTGAATTTTAGAAGATAATGAATGAAATATTTAATGCTTATTTTGCATTTATGATTGTTTATATCAATGATGTGTTGGTTTTTTTTGTAATACCATCAAACAACATTTTAAACTTCTACATTTATCCATTAATGTAATAAAAAGGGCAAGATTGGCTACTTTGGCAGAAAAATGAAGCTATTTCAAACCATGATTTGTTTCCTTGGTCACTTTATAAAAAATGGTTCTATTATTCCTATTTATAGATCATTTGAGTTTGTCTTAAAATTTCTCAACAAAATTTGAGACCAACAACAATTATAAAGCTAAAATCTAGAGTTAAAGAACTCCCTTATTTGTATTGAAACAAATCTTTGCTAGATGACAAGGAATACTATCTACTTTTGATTTTGACATTGAGTTTATATAAGGAAATTCCAATTCTCTTCCTAATTTTCTAACTCATGAATTTTTGTAGGGAAAGTTGCATGAGCAAATGCCCACTCATGCAAGGGCTACAATCCCCAACAAAGTTAGTTATTTCACTAGCAAAAAATGCATCCAAAAATTCAAATTCCAAAGTTAATAAACTTCTTGATGACACTTATGAGCATGCTTTAGACAAAGGGTTAACTTGTACATTATTTCCAATATATATGGGTTAATTTTGTCCTCTTGAGAATAATTATGCTCAGCTTCTACTTAATGAGGTAGCATGCTTTTATCTTAAGGGAGAAATCTATCCTCATATTTATCTTAAAGATTGTTTATGCTATCAACAAATTATATATAAGATAGGATCTATGGTTATTAAACCCATCAAAAAGGGTTTTGGAACCTTTTAAATTCACCTTATGATATTCATACAGTTTATATAACAAGTCAATCAAGATTCATGAAAATTCAAAAACAACATTTTTTAATACAAAATCTCATATTTTAGATTTTATTTAAATTAAAGCTAATATTATTCAAATCTATGATATTTTATTTTAATTTATGCAATTTCTATAAAAGATTATTTTAAATTTACTAAAAAGTTAAATAAACCTTATTTGAATAAAAAAAATGCATGATTTAATTAATTATATTGTTTAGTTTAACGATTATTTAAATTTTAATTTTTTTATGTGATTTACACAATAAAATTAATAGTTTAGTCAAAATTCATAAAACATAAAAACTAGTGTTTTTAAGTATAAATCCTAAATTTTAATAGTTATTTAAATCATCCAAAATTATTTAAATTTATAATATGTTATTATAATTTCTCCATTTACTTTAAAAGGTTATTCTAAATTTATAAAAAAAAAAAAAAGAGTTAATATAGACTATATTTGAATGAAAAATGAATAATTTGAGTAATTTATTTTTTATTCAAAATTTTATTCAAATTTAGTATTTTTTTTATATAATTTAAATATTATATTACTCAACATTCATAAAAAAAATAAAAAATAATATTTTTTAATACAAAATTCAAAATTTTAGTAATTGTACAAATTAATTTAAATATTATTTATGTTTAAAGTATTTTATTATAATTTCTATAATTTCATTAAAATGTTATTTCAAATTCATCAACAAATAAAATATATCATATTTGTATAAAAAAATTGATTTAAGTAATTGTATTTTTTATTTTAACTAGTATTTAAATTTAAATTTTTATTATATTATTTATATAATTTAAATAGCATATTATTCTACATTCATGAAAAGTAAAAAAACATAATTTTTTAAATACAAAACCCCACATTTTTTAAGTTATTTATATCAAATTAAATGTCATTTATATTTACAATTTTTTATTTTAAATTTTGTAATTTCAATCAAAGTTTAATTTATATTCACCAAAATGTAAAATAAACCTTCTTTGATTAAAAAAAAAAGACTAATTTAAATAATTTTATTTGTTATTATAATTATTATTCAAATTTAAATTATTTTTATACTATTTATACAATTTATTTAACAGATTTGTCAGCATTCATGAAATGTGAAAAACATCATTTTTTAATATAAAACCCCTAATTTTAGTAATTTATCTAGGTGAATGAAACTATCTCTTCATTTCTTACAAATAAGATTTCTCCTTTTATTGTAAGGAGTCATTCACACAAATTAATCATGAAGTTAAAAATGGTGCACGTATCAAATATTAAATTAATCACGACAATCAAGACATTATGACATCATATTCTAAATTCATTAAATTTCATCAAATAATTAAGTAATTGTTCTTATCATCTTTACTTGTAGGTTTTGATTAGTTAAATTCTAGGAGAATGAAAAAGATTTATCATTTAGTTGCAACGACAACTTATTCACAAAAACTAATTATGAAGTGAAAAATGATGCATGCATCAAAAATTAAATTAATCATGAGAATAATGACATTATGACCATACACTCTAATTGTGAAGTATTTCATTAAATAAAAAAGTAATTTATCTTAATAGTCATTACTTATAAGTATATAATGGTTTAATTCTAGAATATTACTCTCTAAATCTATTGAATTCTATCAAATAAAGGAGTAATTGATTTTGATTATCTTTCCTTGCAAGTATTGAATGGTTAAGTTCTAGGAGAATGAAATTAATCATTATTTCTTATGAACATGATTTCTCTTTTAGTTGTAAGGACATATTCACACAAATTGATTATGAAGTCAAAATTTGTGGTGCATGCATAATATATCAAATTAACCACAAGAATGATGATATTTTGACATCACACTTTAAATTCATTAAATTCCATGAAATAATAGAGTAATTAATCTTGATTGTCCTTACTTACTAGTATTGAATGGTTTAATTTTTGGAGAATGAAACCATCTCTTCATTTCTTGCTAACAAGATTTCTCTTTTATTATTAGACATATCAATAAAAGGTCATACTAAATTTACCAAAAGTAAAATTAATCCTATTTGAATAAAAAAATTGTCAATTTAGTTGATTACATTATTTACTCCAGTAGTTTTAAAACTTTAATTCTTTTTATATTATTTATATAATTTGAGTAATAAGTTAGTTAACATTCATTAAAATTAAAAAAAAATTGACAATTTTGAAAATAAAACCTCATATTTTAATTACAACTTAAATCAAATCAAATATTTTAAATTTATAATCTTTTATTGCAATTTTAGTAAAAATTTATTCTAAATTCGCTAAAAAGTAAAATAGATTTTATTTGAATTAAAAAAGCAAATTTAAGTAATTATACTCATTGTTCAAACTATTATTCAAATTAAAATTCTTTTTATATTATTTACACAATTTAAGTAATAAATTCGATAAAATTCATAAAAAGTAAAAAAATTACATTTTTGAATATAAAACACTTAATTTTAGTAGTTATATAAATTAAATAAATGTTATTCAAATTTATAATTTTTCATTATAATTTTTGTAATTTCAGTAAAAAGTTACTCTAAATTCACCTATAAGCAAAATAGATTTTATTTGGATTAAAAAAAAGACTATTTTGAGTAATTTATTTTCTATTTTAATCATTATTCAAATTCAATGACTTTTTATGTATTTACAAAATTTAAATATTAAATTACTTAACATTCATTAAAAAGTAAAAACATTATTTTTGAATACAAAACTCTAAAATTTTAATAATTAGATAAATCAATTCAAATGTTATTTAAATTAAAAGTTTTTACTATAGTGTTTGTAATTTTAGTTGAAGGTCACACTAAATTTATCAAAAAGTAAAATAGATTATATTTAAATAAAAAAAGATTGATTTAAGACTACTTTGAGTAAAATAGATCATCAAAAAATGATTGCATTTTTTATTTTAATGTTTATTTAAATATAAACTTTTTTTTTATAATATTTATGCAATTTAAGTAATAGATTAATCAACATTTATAAAAATTAAAAGAATGGCAATTTTTTTAATACAAATTCTCAAATTTTAGTTTTTAATTAAATCAAATTAAATGTTATTCAAATTTATAATCTTTATTATAATTTATGTAATTTTAGTAAAAAATTACTCTAAATTCATTAAATTACAATTTAACTAATTGTATTTTTTTATTCTATCTATTATTCAAATTTAAATATTTTACACTATTCATGAAAAGTGAAAAATGACATTTTCTATACAAAACCTTATATTTTAGTAACTACTTATATCAAATTAAGTGTTATTCAAATTTACATTCTTTTATTTTAATTTCTATAATTTCCATAAAATGGTTACTCTAAATTCATCAAAAGGACTAATTGATCTTGATCATCTTTACGTGCAGGCGAATGATTGATTCAATTTTAGGTGAATAAAAATGTTTCTTCATTTCTTGTTAATAAGATTTCTCCTTTCTTTACAAGGACTCATTTACACAAACTAAATATGAAGTTAAAAATGGTGCATGTACTAAACATTAAATTAATCATGAAAATAAAGACATTATCACATCACATTCTAAATCCATTGAATTTCATCAAATAAAGGAGTAATTGATTTTGATTATCTTTACTTGAAAGTTTTGATTGATTAAATTTTAGGAGAATGAAAATATCTCATTATTTCTTGGTAAATAGATTGTTCCTTTAATTGGAAGGACTCATTCTCACAAACTAATTATTAAGTTAAAAATGGTGTATACATCAAACATTAAATTAATCATGAGAAGAACAACATTATGACTACACACTTTAAATTTAATATTTAGAGCATGTGCCTTTTTTAACTTCTTAATTAGTTTGTGTGAATGAGTCATTGAAAGTAAAAGCAAAAATTTGTTAGCAAGAAATGAATAAATGGTTTCATTCTCCTAAAATTGAACCATCCAATACCTACAAGTAAAGTCAATCAAGATTAATTACTCCTTTATTTGATGGAATCAATGGATTAAGAGTTTGAAGTCATAATCTCATTATTCTAATAGCTAATTTAATGTTTGGTGCTGCACCAATCTTAACTTTTTAATCAATTTGTGTGAATTAGTCCCTACATTTAATTGAGAAATTTTGTTGGTAGATAATGAAGACAATTTGATTCACCTCAAATTGATCCATTCAATACTTGCAAGATAATCAAGATCAATTGATTACTCTTTTATTTGATGGAATTCAATACATTTAGTGTGTAAAGTCATAATGTTATTATTCTCATGATTAATTTAATATTTGGTGGTTTGCCCCAATTTAATTTAAATAATCAATTAGCTTAAGCAAGTTCACATAACAAAAGGAGAAATCATGTTTGTAACAGATGAAGAGACACTTTCATTCTCCAAGAATTGAACTATTCAATACATGCAAGGATAGACAACCAAGATCAATGACTCTTTTATTTGAAGGAATTTAATGGATTTAGAGTTTGAAGTCATGCACCAATTTTAACATTATAATTAGTTTGTGTGAACGAATCCTTGCAACTAATGGAGAAATCTTGTTAGCAAGAAATGAAGAGATTATTTGATTATCATTGAATTAATCCATTCATTAACTGTAAGGAAATAATATCAAAATCAATGACTTATTTATTTGATTGAATTCAATGAATTTTGAGTGTGAAGTCATAACGTCATTATGGTCATGATTAATTTATTACTTGGGGTATGCATTATTTTTAACTTCAAAATTAGTTAGTGTGAATAAGTCATTGCAACCAAAGGAGAAATCTTGTTAGTAAGAAATGAAGAGACAATTTCATTCTCATAGAATTGAACCAATCAATACCTACATGTAATGACAATCATGATCAATTACTCCCTTATTTAATGGAATTGAATGAATTTAGTGTGAAGTTATAATGTTATTATTCTCATGATTAGTTTGATGATTGGTGCATACATTGTAAATTTTAACTTCATAATTAGTTTGTGTGAATGAGTCCATATAACTAAAAGAGAAATTCTGTTAGCAAGAAATGATGAGATGGTTTCATGCTTTTATTATTTAACCATTCAACACAAGCATGAATGGACAATCGAGATCAATAACTCCTTTATTTGATGTAATTCATTAGATTTAGAGTGCAATATTCTAGAATTAAACAATTCAGTGCTTGTAAGTAAAGATAATCAAAATTAATTACTCATTTATTTAATAGAGTTCAATGAATTTAGAGTGTGGTCATAATGTCATTATTCTCATTTTTATTTAATTACTCAGTGTATGCACCATTTTTAACTTCATAAGGAGTTTGTGTGAATATCCTTGCAACTAAAGGAGAAACCTTGTTAGCAAGAAATGAAGAGAAGGTTTCATTATCCTAAAATTGAACCACTCAACACTTGCAAGTAGAGACAATCAAGATCAATGACTCTTTTATTTGATGAACTTTAATGGATTTATAATGTGAAGAGATAATATTGTTAATCTTGTGTTGTTAATCTTGTGATTAATTTAAAGTTTGGTGTGTGCACCAATTTTAACTTCAAAATCCATTTGTGTGAATAAGTCTTTGCAATTAACAGATAAATTTTGTTGGCAAGAAATAAAGATACAATTTCATTATCCTAGAATAGAATCATTCAATACCAGTAAGACAAGATAATGAAGATTAAAGACCCCATTGTTTTATGGAATTCAATGAATATAGAGTGTGAGGTCATTATGTTGTTATTCTTATGACTAATTTACTATTTGGTTCATGCCTTAATTTCAAGTTCAAAATCAATTTGTGCAAATAAATCCTTGCAACTGAAGGGCAAATCTTGTTTCAATGAAATGAAGAGGTAGTTTCATTCTTCTCGAACCGATCCATTCAATTCCTACAAGCAAACACAACAAAGATTAATTCTTCCTTTAATTGATGAAATTCAATGGATTTAGAGTGCAAAGTCATAATGTCATTATTCTTGTAATTAATTTGATGTTTGGTGCATGAACCAATTTTAACTTCAAAATCCATCTTTGCGAATGAGTCCTTGTAACTAAAAGAAAAATCTAGTTAGTAAGAAATGAAGATATGGTTTCATTCCCTTAGAATTAAACCATTCAATACTAGTAAGAAAAGACAATGAAGATCAAAGACCCCATTATTTTGTGGAATTGGAATTCAATGAATTTAGAGTGTGAATCATAATGTTGTTATTCTTGTGATTAATTTATTGTTTGGTTCATTGCCCATGTTAAACTTCAAAATCAGTATGTGTGAATGAATCCTTGCAACTAAATGAAAAATCTTGTTACAATGAAGTGAAGAGATGGTTTCATTATCCTAGAATTAAACCAATCAATACTTGTTAGTAAATATAATCAAGATCAATTACTCCTTCAATTGATGGAATTCAATGAATTTAGAGTTTAAATTCATAATGCCATTTTTCTCATTATTAAATTAATATTTGGTGCATGCACCAATTTTTAACTTCATAATCAATCTGTATGAATAAGTTCTAGTAACTAAAGGGAAAATCTTGTTACAATGATATAATGAGACGATTTCATTCTCCTAGAATTTAACCATCAAATACCTACAAGGAAAGATAATCAAAATCATCTACTATTTTATTTGATGGAATTCAATGGATTTAAAGTGTGATGTTCTAGAATTGAACTATTCTTTACCTACATGTAATGACAATCAAGATCAATTATCCTTTATTTGATAGAATTCAATGGATTTAGTGTGTGTGTCATAACTTCATTATTCTTATAATTAATTTAATGTTTGGTCCTTGCTCCATTTTTAACTAAATAATCAATTTGTGTGAATGAGTTCTTGTATCTAAATGAGAAATTTTATTAGCAAGAAATGTTGTGACAATTTGATTTTCATAGAATTGAAAAAATCAATACCTACAAGTAAAGACAATGAAGATTAATTACTCCATTATTTAATGGAGCTCAATCGAATTATAGTATGTTGTCAAAATGTCATCATTCTTATGACTAATTTAATGTTTGGTACATGCACCATTTTTAACTTATAATTAGTTTGTATGGATGAGTCCTTGTAACAAGAGGAGAAATCTTGTTAGCAAGAAATGAAGTGACAATTTAATTCTCTTAGAATTGAACTAGTCAATACCTACAAAAGACACTTAAGATCAATTACTCCCTTATTTGATGGAATTTTTATGGATTTAAAGTGTGAAGTCATAATGTTGTTATTCTAATGATTAATTTGACGTTTGGGGCATGCACCAATGTTAACTTCATAATTAGTTTGTGAGAATAAGTCCTTGAAACTAAATGAGAAAGCTTGTTAGCTAGAAATGAAAAGACAATTTCTTTCACTTTAAATTAAATTATTCAATACCTACAAATAAATACAATCAAGATCAATGACTCCTTTATTTGATGGAATTCAAAGGATTTAAAGTGTGAAGACATAATGTCATTATTCTCATGATTAATTTGATGTTTGGAACATGCACCTATTTTAACTTCATAAACAGTTAGTGTGAATGAGTCTTTGCAACTAAAGGAGAAATCTTATGGGTAGGAAATGACAAGATGGTTTCATTCTCTTAGAATTGACGTATTCATAACCAATAAGGAAAGACAGTCAAGATCAAAGACTCTTAAGTTTAATGGAATTCAATGGATTTAGAGTGTAATATTTTAGAATTAAACCATTCAATTCCTACAAGGAAAGATATCAAGATCAATTACTCCTTTATTTAATGGAATTAAAGTGTATAGTCATAATGTTGTTATTCTCATCATTAATTTAATGTTTGGTGCATGCACCATTTTCACTTCATAATTGGTTTGTGTAAATGGGTCATTGCAACTAAAGCATAAATTTTGTTACAATGAAATGAAGAGACATTTTTGTCCTCCTAAAATTAAACCATTCAATGCCTACAAGGAATGACAATCATGATCAATGACTTTTTTGTTAGATGGAATTCAATGAATTTAGAGTATGAAGTCATAAAGTCCTTATTCTAGTGATTAATTTAATACATGGTGTATACACCATTTTTAACTTTATAATCAATTTTTGCAAATGAATCCTTGCAACTAAAGCAAAAATCTTATTAGCAAGAATTGAAGAATTGGTTTCATTCTTCTAGAAATGAACTAGAATGAAACCATTTAGTACTTACATGAAAAGACAATCAAAATCAATTACTCCTTTGCTTGATGAATTCAATGGATTTAGAGTATGAAGTCATAATGTCATTATTCTCATGATTGATTTAATGTTTGGTGCAAGTAGCTCTAACTTTAACTTTATAATTAGTTTGTGTGAATAAGTCCTTTCATTACTTGCTAGGAAAGACTATCAAAATTAATGATTCATTTTGTTTGGTGGAATTTAATAGATTTAGAGTGTGAAGACATAACGTCATTAATCTTGTAATTAATTTAATGTCTGGAGCTTTGCCCCATTTTTAACATAATAATCAATTATGTGAATGAGTCCGTGCAACAAATTGTTAGCATAAAATGATGAGACATTTTCATTCTCTAATAATTGATGGTATCATTACTTGTATGGAAACACAATCACAATTAATGACTCCTTTATTTAATGGAAGTCAATGGATTTAGAATGTAATGTTCTAGAATTGAACCATTCATTGCTTGCAAGGAAAGACAATCAAGATCAATTAAGTCCTTTATTTAATGGAATTCAATGGATTTAAAGTTTGTAGTCACAATGTCATTATTCTCATGAATAATTTTAATGCTTAATGCATGTACCATTTTCAACTTTGTAATTGATTTGTATGAATGAGTCTTTGCAACTAAAGGAGGAATCTTATCAGCATGAAATGGAGAGTCGGTTTCATTCTCTTAGAATTGAACTGCTTATAATTGCAGGTAAAGTCAATCAAGTTCAATTAATCCATTACTTGATGAAATTCAAAGGATTTAGAGTGTAATACCAAAATGTCTTCATTTTTATAATTAATTTTATGTTAGGTGAATGAGTCCTTATGACTAAAAGAGAAATCTTATTAGTGAGAAATGATGTGATAGTTTCATCCTCTAGGAATGAACCATTTAATACTAGTAAGTAATGACAATCAAGACCAATCACTCCTTTATTTGATGGAATTCAATGGATTTAAAGTGTAAAGACATAATTTCTTTATTCTCATGATTAATTTAATGTTTGGAGCATCCATTCTTGGCTTTACAATCAATTTATGTGAACAAGTCCTTGTAACTAAAAGAAAAATATTGTTAGCAAGAAATGAAGAGATAATTTTTTTCTCCTAAAATTGAACCAATCAATACTTGCAAGTAAGGACAATCAGGATCAATTACTTTTTTAGTTGATCGAATTCAATAGATTTAGAGTGTGAAGTCATAATGTCATTATTCTTGTGATTAACTGATGTTTGGTGCATGTAAAATTTATAACTTCATAATCAGTTTGTGTGAAAGAGCCCTAACAACTAAAGGAGAAATCTTGTTAGTAAGAAATTAAGAGATATTTTTATTCTCCTGGAATTGAACCAATGAATACCTATAAGTAAAGACAATAAAGATCAATTTCTTCTTAATTTGATGGAATTCATTGGATTTAGAGTGGGAAGTCATAATGTCATTATTCTTGTGATTAATTTGATGATTTTTGCATGCACCAATTTTAACTTTATAGTCAGTTTGTATGCATGAGTACTTTTCCCTAAAAGAGAAATCTTGTTAGCAAGAAAAGAGGAGACAATTTAATTCACTTAGAATTGAATCATTCAATACCTTCAAGGAAGGACAATTAAGATCAATGTCACCTTTGTGTGATGGAATTCAAAGGATTTAGAGTGGGAAGACATAATGTCACCATTCTTTTAATTAAAATACTATTTACTGCATGCACCAATTTTAATTTCATGATCAATTTGTGCGAATGAGTCCTCACAACTAAAAGAGAAATTTTGAGTGTGACATTCTAGAATTAAACAATTTAATACCTGCAAGCAACTACAATCAAGATCAATTATTGCTTTATTTAATGGGATTTAATGGATTTAAAGTGTGAAGTCATAATGTCATTATTCTCATGATTAATTTGATGTTTTATGAATGCATGAATTATAACTTCTTAATCAATTTAAGTGAATGAGTTCTTATATCAAAAGGAGAAATCTTGTTAGCAAGAAATAATGAGACAATATCATTCTTCTAGAATTTAACCATTCTATTATTGCAAAGAATGACAACTCCCTTATTTGATGGAATTTAATGAATTTTGGAATGATGCATTAGATTCAAATGATTTAATACCTGTAAGAAAAGACAATCAATCAAGTACTCCATTATTTGATGAAATTCAATGGATTTAAAGTGTATAGTCATAATATCATTATTCTTGTGGTTAATTTAATGTTTGGTGGATGCACTATTTTTAACTTAATAATTAGTTTGTGAGAATGAGTCCATGCAACTAAAGGAGAAATCTAGTTAGCAAAAAATGATAAGATGGTTTCATTCTCCTGTAACTTAAACAATTCTATACTTGCACAAAAAGACATTTAAGATCAATTACTCCTTTATTTGTTGGAATTCAATGGATTTAGAGTGCATAGTCATAATGCCATTATTATCATGATTAATGTAATGTTTGGTTCATGCACTATTTTTAACTTCATAATCAATTTTTGTGAATGAGTCATTATAGTTAAAGGAGAAATTTTGTTAGAAAGAAATGGAGAGACAATTTCATTCACCTAAAATTGAACCATCAAACACTTGCAATTAAAGACAATCAAGATCAATTACTCTTATTTTGCATGCTATTCAATGGATTTTTTATGTGAAGTCATAAAGTCATTTTTCTTGTGGTTAATTTAATGTTTTTGGTGCATGTGCCATTTTTAACTTCATAATTAGTTTGAGAGAATGAGTCCTTGCAACTAAAGGTGAAATCTTGCTAACAAAAAATGATGAGATGGTTTCATTCTCTAAGAATATAATTTTTCTATATCTACAAAGGAAGACATTCAAGATTAATTACTCATTTATTTGATGGAATTCAATGGATTTAGAGTGAGAAGTCAAAATGTCATTATTCTCATGATACATTTATTGTTTGGTGCATAAACCATTTTTAACTTCATAATCAATTTGTGTAAATATGTTCTTGCAACTAAATGAGACATTTTCTGAGCATGAAATGAAGAGATGGTTTCATTATCTTTTAATTGAAAAATTCAAGTACTCCTTTTTTAGATGGAATTCAATAAGCTTATGGTGTGAGGACATAATGTTGTTATTCTCTTTATTAATTTAATGTTTGGTGCTTTGGCCCAATTCTAACCTAATAATCAATTAGTTTCAAATGAGTTATTGCTATAAAAGGAGAAATCATGTTAGCATGAAATGAAGTGACAATTTTATTCTCCAAAAGTTGAACCATTTAATACCTACGAGGATACACAATCAAGATCAATGACTCTTTTGTTTGATAGAATTCAATGGATTTAGATTGAGAACTTTTAGAATTAAACCATCCATTTTTTACAAGTCAATCAAGGTCAATTACTCTTTTACTTGATAGATTTCAATGAATTTGGATTGTGCATTCATAATGTAGTTATTCTCATGATTAAATTTATTATTTGGTGCTTGCACCATTTTCAACATCACAATTAATTTATGTGGATGAGTTATTACAACTAAAGGAGAGATCTTGATTGCAAGAAATGAATAGATGTTTTCATTCTCCTAGAATTTAACCATTCATTACCTGTAAGTAAAGACAATTAAGATCAATTACTCCTTTGTTTGATAGAATTCAATGGATTTAGAGTGTGAATTCCTAAAATTAAACCATTCAATTCCTACATGTAAAGACAATCAAGATCAATGACTTCATTATTTGATGGAATTTAATGGATGTAGAGTTTGAGGTCATAATATTTTTATTCTCTTAGTTAATTTAATTTTTGTTGCATGCACCAATTTAACCATCAAATTCAATTTGTGTGAGTGAGTCCTTGCAACTAATAGAGAAATCTTGTTAGGAAGAAATGAAAAGATGATTTCATTCACCTAGAATTGAACCATTCAACACTTGTAAGGATAGACAATCAAGATCAATTACTCCTTTTTACATGGAATTCAAAGGTTTTAGATTATGAAGACACAATGTCATTATTATCAAGATTAATTTAATATTTGGTGCTTTGACTCAATTTTTACTTAATAATCAGTTAGTGTAAATAAGTCTTCACTACAAAAGGAGAATTCATGCTAGTAAGAAATGAAGTGATGGTTTCATTCCCCAAAAATTAAATCATTTTATACTTGCAAGGAAAGACAATTAAATCAAGATCAATTGTTTGATAGAATTCAATGGACTTAGAGTTTGAAGTCAGAATATCAATACTATCATGATTAATTTGAAGTTTGGTGCATGAACTAATTTTAACTTCATAATCAGTTTGAGTGACTACTTACAACTAAAGGAGAAATCTTGTTAGCAAAAAATGAAGTGATGATTTGTATTAACAAGATCAATTACTTCATTATTTAATGGAATTCAATAAATTTAGAGTGTGAAGTCATAATATCGTTATTTTCTTGATTAATTGTTGTTTGGTGCATACACCAATTTTAACATCATAATCAGATTTTGTGAATGAGTCCTTGCAACTAAAGGAGAAATAAACTTAGTAAAGAAAAGAAGAGATGATTACATTCACCTAGAATTGAACCTTTCAATGATTTCACCGAAAGAGAACCAATATCAATGATTTCTTTCTTTCATGGAATTCAATGGATTTAGAGTGTAAAGATATGTTAGTTAGTATGAAAGAGTCCATGCAACAAAAGGAGAAATCAAGTTAACAAGAAATGAAGAGACCATTTCATTCCACTAGAGTTGAACCATTCAACACTTGCAAGGATAGACAATCAAGATTAATATCTCCTTTGTTTGATAGCATTCATTGGATTTAGGGTTTAAGGTCATAATATCATTATTATTATAGTTAATTGAATGTTTGGTGCATGCACCAAATTTAACTTCATGATCATATTGTTTGAATGAGTCCTTGCAACTAATGAAGGAATTTGTTAGCAGTAAATAAAGAGATGATTTGATTGTCCTCAAACTAATCCATTTAATACCTTAAGGATAGATAATTAAGATCAATGACTTGCTTTTTTTTTTTTTTTGATGGAATTCAATGGATATAGAGCTTGAAGTCATTAAGACATTATTCTCATGGCTGATTTGATGTTGGGTGCATGCACCAATTTAAACTTTTTAATCAACTTGTGTGATTAAGCCCTTGCAACTAAAGGAGAAATCTTGTTAACAGGAAATTATGAGATGGTTTCATTCTCCTAGAATTGATGTAATCATTACTTGCAAGGAAAGATAATCAAGATCAATGAGTTCTTTGTTTAATGTAATTCAATCAATTTAGATTATGAAGTCATAATATTGTTATTCTCATGATTAATTTAATGTTCAGTGCATGCACTATTTTAACATCACAATGAGTTTGTAAGAATATGTCCTTGCTACTAAAGGAGAAATTTTGTTAGTATGAAATGAAGAGATGGTTTCATTCTCCTAACTAAACCATTTAATACCAGTAATGAGAAAAAATCAAGATCAATTAATCCTTTATTTGAAGGAATTTGATGGATTTAGAAGTTAAGACATAATATCATTATTCTCCTATTTAATTTAATGTTTGGTGTCTTCCCCAATTTTAAATCAATATTATGTTAGCGTGAACAAGTTCATGTAACAAAAGGAGAAATCACGTTAGCAAGGAATGAAGAGACAATTTCATTCTCCATGAATTGACCCATTTAATACTTTCAAAGATAGACAATCAATATCAATGGCTCCTTTGTCAGATGGAATTCAATGGAATTAGAATTTGAAGTCGTCATGGCTAATTTAATGTTTGGTTCATGCACCAAATTTAACTAATGAAGAAATCTTGTTATTAGGAAATGAAGAGATGGTTTCATTCTCCTAGATGTGATCATTCAATACCTACAAGGAAACACAATCAGGAGCAATAACTTATTTGTTTGATGGAATAAAATGGATTTTGAGTGTGAAGTCATAATATCATTATTCTTATGATTAATTTAATGTTTGGAGGATGCACCATTTTTGACTTCATATTTAGTTTGCGTCAATATGTCCTTGCTACAAAAGGAGAAATCTTTTTAGCAAGAAATGAAGAGTTGGTTTCATTATACTAACATTGAACCATTCAAAACCTATAATGAAAGAAAATTGAAATCAATTATTCCTTTATTTAGAGGGATTTAGAGGATTTTATGTGTGAAGATATAATGTTATTATTCTCATGATTAATTTGATATTTGGAGCATGCACCATAAATTTTAAACTTCATAATTAGTTTGTGAGAATGAATCTTTCCAACTAATAGAGAAATCTTGTTAACAAGAAATGATGAGATAGTTTCATTCTCCTAGAATTTAGTTATTTATTAGCTACAAGGAAAGGCAATCAAGATTCATTACTCCTTTATTTGATGAAATTTAATGGATTTAGAGTGTGATGTTTTAAAATTAAACTATTCAATACCTATAAGTAAAGATGATCAAGATCAATTACTCCTTTATTTAATGGAATTGAATGAATTTAGAGTGTATAGTTATAATATCATTATTCTTGTGATTAATTTAATATTTGGTACTTTGCCCCAATTTTGACTTAATAATCAGTTAATGTGAAACAAAAGGAGAAATCATTGTAGCAAGAAATAATGAAATGGATTCATTCCCCTAGAATTGAATCTTTTGATACCTACATAGAAAGACAATCAAGATCAATGACTCTTTTGTTTGATGAAATTCAATGGATTTAAGGTGTCATGTTCTAGACTTGATTCATTCCATCCCTGCAAGTAAAGACAATAAAGATCAATTACTCCTTTATTTGATAGATTTTAATGAATTTAGAGTGTAAGGACATAATGTCATTATTCTTGTGATTAATTTAATGTTTAGTGCATGCACCATTTTTACCTCCAAAATTAGTTTTTGTGAATGACTGCTTGCAACTAATGTAGATATCTAATAACAACCAAGTTTTGCATAATATTTTGCCTCATAATTAATATTTTATACATGTTTGATAATCTAGATGATTTAATTTGATTGGTTTCTCACTTAGTTGTCCGTATGCCTAAAAATCAGAAAAGTTTGACAAAATTCAGTTTTTACACAATTTACATACTTTGGCTATTTCTTAGGTTATAGGAGGTTTTTTTCAATGAAACTAATTTCTATGGATAGTTTAAAGACTGAGCTATGACTTCAACCAAGAAACTATAAGCAAATTCCGAACCAATTGGACAAGGCAAAATATTGAACTCTGATCACAAGTGGGGCGCTGGACAGAGCAGATCAGCCATGCACTGCTTAGTTTTTTGGCCATATCTCATAATTGGGAATGAGTTTAGCTGCCAAATTTGAGTCTTTGGAAAGCTAACTTGAAGAGCTACAACTCTCATGAAGGAAACAGAAAAGGATAAGGCCATCTGAATGGAGTTATGCACAGGTGAAGTTCAGTAAGCCTCCATGGAGCTGGAAACTAGGCTGATTTGTATGTTTTGGGCCATGATACTCCACCATCCGAATTTAAGGCGTGGAATCATGTCCAAACCACTTGGGATTAATGTCCAAGTTAAGGAATAATCCATTCTAGAAGGTAGAAAGATGAAGAGGCAAGCATGAACAACCAAAGGAGTATTATGTGCAAGGAAGATAAAGAGGTGGTGAACAAACATAGAAAATGGATGGTCACAAGCTGAAAAGGGGGGGAAGGACAGACGGAAACAGCCGATTCTTCTCATTTTTGCATTTCTCTTTTCTTTGTTCCATGATTGTGTAAATCATTTCAACTTTAGGATTCTTGAACTCATGTACCTGGAGATCATGTTTTATCATTGAATGAATGCATTCTAGTTTTCTCATTCTAACCTTATTCTCATTCGGTCACTTAACAGGATTCCTTAAGTGATAATACTGATTGTTTTTAGTGAGTTAAGGGGTGTTTTAAGAGCTACTAATTGGTAACTTGAGTCACGTTTAGGATGAGATTGAGGCGGTAGATTTGCTACTTAAGTTAGTAAACTTCGGTGTTTAGGCTAGTTAGATTGCACAATAATTGTGCAATAGCGGGTTTTTCATGAGTCATAGTTAGTCAAATCTAGGCAATCATCTAGAGATTTTAGGGAGTACAGAGTCATCTAATGTGAGATCTCAACTAGGACTAAGGCTAACCAACTAGACATACATTCCTATATCCTTAGGAATCAAGGATAGGTCATCAAGGTTCAAGAATTAATGGAGTTAGTCTCATATCATATAGTCTAAAAAAATGCATTGGCTTATTGGGAGACAACTAAGGTCACATCACTAACTACAAGCCTTTAGGTCACCGTAGGAAGAGATAGCTTCATTTTCTTAGAATAGGACCATTCAATACTCGTAAGAAAAGAAAATAGAGATTAATTATTGCTTTATTTGATGGAATTCAATGGATTTTGAGTGTCAAGTCATAATGTCATTATTTTCATGATTAATTTTATACTTAATGCATACACCATAAATTTTAACTACATAATCAATTTGAGAGACTGAGTCCTTACAACTAATGGAGAAATCTTGTTAGCAAGAAATGAAAAGATGGTTTAAATCTCCTAGAATTAAACCATTCAATACATGCAAGGAAAGAAAACCTAAACCAATTACTCCTTTGACTAATGAAGTTCAATGGATTTAAAGTTTGAAGTCATAATGCCTTTAATCTCAAGATCAATTTGATGTTTGGTGCATGCACCAATTTTAACTTCATAATCTAGTTGTGTAAATGAGTCCTTTCAACTAAATGATAAATTTTAAATAAAAAATGAATTACTCAAATTGGTCCTTTTTTTTTTTTTTTCAAATACTATTTATTTATATTTTGGTAAATTTTTTACTAAAATTATAAAAATTCAATAAAAGTTCATAAATTTAAATAATATTTAATTTAATTTAATTTAAATAACTATTATAGTTTTGGGTTTTGTATTCAAAAATATTACTTTTTACTTTTCATAAATGTATACTAACTTGTTAATTTAATTGTGTAAAAAATGTAAACAAAACTTAAATTTAAATGATAGTTAGAATAAAAAAGGCAATTACTTAAATTAATCCTTTTTTTTTTTTTACTCAAATAGGGTTTGTTTTACATTTTGATGTGTTTAGAGAAACTTTTTAATGAAATTACAGAAATTAAAATAAAAGAATATAAATTTAAATAACATTTATTTTGGTTTAAGTAAAAACTAAAATCTAAAATTTTATATTGAAAAATGTCTTTTTTTTTTTCAACTTTTATAAATGTTAACTAATCTCTTACTTAAATTATATAAATAATATTAAAAGATTTTCAATTTAAATAATGACGGGAATAAAAAATATGATTACTTAAATTGATCTTTTTTATTCAAATTTGATCTATTTTATTTTTTTGGTAAATTTTGAGTAACCTTTTATTGGGATTGCAAAGATTACAATAAAAGATTTTAAATTTAAATAAAATTTAATTTGATTTAAGTAACAATTAAAATTTAAGTTTTTATATTTAGAAATTTCATTTTTAATTTTCATTAATATTGTCAAACTTATGACATAAATTACGTTAATAATATAAAAAGAATTTAAATTAAAATAATTGACAAACTAGGGATTGATGCAAATTCATAAGCTATTGAGGATAGGGACAATCATCTAGGTCTTATCGTGAAATGAAAAACCCACCCTACCATAATAGGTGGGTTGGATTCTTTGTCATTGCTAAGGAGTAATGAACAAATCAATTCCCTTAATCAACTATTTTATCATCATAATGAACATTCCACTTAAAAACTAAAAAGGCTACTCACCAGGAAGTTACCTTCTTTTTCATGTCTATTGAATAACCTTTTAGCAAAATTGTAGAAATTAGTTTTTCATGCATATCAAGTAATTTAATACTTCAATTGCAAAAATTATATAAAAAAACGTTAAATTTGAATAACGGTTAGAACAAAAAATGAATAACCTAAATCAATCATTTTTTAATTCAAATAGAGTCTATTTTATCTTTTGATGAATTTAAAGTAACCTCTTTTTGAAATTGCAAAAATTTACAATAAAAAATTATAAATTTGAATAATATTTGATTTAATTTGTGTAGCTAGCAAATTATGGAGTTTTGTATTAAAAAATGTCATTTTTTACTTTTGATGAATGATTACTAACCTATTACTTAAATTATATAAATAATATAAAATTAAATTAAATATGAATAACAATTAAAATAAAAATTCAATTACTTAAATTAGTATTTTTTTAATCAAATAGGGTTTATTTGACTTTTTAGTAAATTTAAAATAATATTTTATTAAAATTATAAAAATTACAATTAAAAATTTTAAATTTCAATATTATTTGGATTGACTTAAGTAGAAACTAAAATCTAATGTTTTGTATTCAAAAATTTCATATTTTAATTTTCATAAATGTTGATTAACTTAAATCAAGAAGCCCATGGCCCACAAATCACTTAATTTCTTCATTTTTGTCTACATTTTTTTGTTAAGAAACCATTCTATCTAAAAGCTTAGGTGAGACATAGGATATGGATTATTATTATATTCTAATATGCCCCCTCATGTGAAAGCCCAACCCAAGATAAGAAATTCATAATTAATTCACAATTAAACGTAAGGGAATCAAGATTTAAACTTATGATCACTTAGTTATAAAGATTCTAATACCATGTCAAGAAATCATTTTAAACTTTTAGGCAAGGCCCAAAATATAGACCAAATATTATATTCCAACAATTTTATCAAAGTAGACATACTTTTGGTATTATAGAATATGAATATTACAAGATTCATCCAAACTAGACCAAAAATGATGTCCTAGTTGATAAGATTCCCCTAATGTAGGGTCCAAGGAAAGGTTGTAGCCTTACACTGGTTTTACAAGGAAGCTCTATAGAAAAATAGTGATTGAAGAATGACAAAATTTTGCACCATGAGTACAAGCCTTGTCTCTAATCCACAAGACAATGATTGAAACTACCTTTCAATAGGGATTATTGTGGTAGATGGAGAAAGGATTGTTAGTTATCAACTTACAACTCAATTGACATGGCAACACTCTTAGAGGGCTCACTATTAAATTTAAGTCACTTTCTTAGATTAGACATGATAAAAGTAAAAAACCACATGGTGACTATAATTAAGTTACAATTGGATCACTATAAAGAGCTAAAGAGAATTGGGTACCCTTACTCCTAATAGTCTACCTAAAACCCAAATCAAAGCTAGTTTACACTAGTGTAATGGTTAGTCTACTTAGCTTCTCTAACTAAAGAGACATGTATAATTAAACCCTTAATCACTTAATGGAAAACAGAAAAGAAGAGATATAAAGACTAGTTTATTTACCATACCTCATCCAACTTATCATCCCTTTTGACAAGAATAGAGTAATGAACCTTTTGAGATTTTCCATTCACTGTCTCCTTCTCTTCATCTATGTAAGCAAGATGTAGTGATGGATACCTACAAAGAAAACAAATCAAAAAACTATGACACTCAATATGTCATTGAACCTTTTATGGAGAATAGGAGACAAAATATTGCACATCAATTATAACTTACATTAACATGGGATTCAAAATGTTAATATAACAACTTTGATCTCGAGCATCACTAGATTTTTTCTAATAGCCATACACCTAACACAAAATAACATAAGTGAACTTTAAATTAGCTAAAGCTTGTGCATGATCAAACAAAGCCTTTTGATCCCTTTTAGTAAATTCTAAGTTGCGGATATCACCAAAAATATTTATAAAGGAAATAGCGAATGGTATGTCAAAAAAATGAATTAATTAAATAAAGATAGAATGCATGTTATAAGTTTAGAAATTATAATGCAACATATGGCACAAATAACAAACCATTGTCCCCTGCAAAGTCAAGAAAACACTAAAGTTCTAAAGCCTGCCTATCATACATCATTCCTCCCACTAGAAAAGATTTAGATGACATAGTTTGTCAAGATCTAGAAATGACGTTGATACAGGATAGAATGTAATAAGAAAAAGTATTTTCAAACCTATTCTAGAAAGAGTCTGCCTCTTGTATGATACCCATTACAATAGAAACAAATTGCAAAAATTATATAAAAAGATATTAAATTAGACTAATAATTACAATAAAAAATAAATTAATTAGATCTATAGCTTTTTTTTATTCAAATATGATTTATTTTATTTTTTGGTGAATTTTAAATAACCTTTCATTAAAATTGTAAAAATTATAATAAAAGATCGTAAATTTGAATAACATTTAGTTTAATTTAAATAGTTACTAAAATATGGAATTTTATATTAAAAAAATATCATATTTTACTTTTCATGAATTTTGGCTAATCTATTGCTTAAATTGTATAAATAATATAAAAAGAATCAAAATATGAATAATTGTTAGAATAAAAAATGTAATTACTTAAATTAATAATTTTTTGTTCAAATGAGGTTTATTTAATTTTTTTGTAAATTTAGAGTAACTTTTTATTCAAAATAATAAAAATTACAATAAATAATTATATATTTGAATAACATTTGATTTGATTTAAGTAGCAACTAAAATCTAGGATTTTGTATTTAAAAACATTATTTTTTTAATTTTCATTAATATTAAGTAACTTGTTATTTAAATTGTATAAATGAGATAAAAAAATTTAAATTCCAATAATAATTAAAATAAAAAACGTAATTACTTAAATCAATTTTTTTTATTCAAATGTAATATATTTACCTTTTGATAAATTTAGAGTAACCTTTTTACTGAAATTGCAAATATTACAGTAAGAGACTTTAAATTTGAATGATATTTAGATTGATTTATATAATTACTAAAATCTTGAATTTTTTTAGTTAAAAATGTTGTATTTTTCTTTTTTATGAATGTTGAGTAATCTGATACTTAAATTATATAAAATAAATAAATAAATTTTGAAAAACAATTATAATAGAAAATGCAATTACTTAAATTTATTGTTTGTTATACAATAGCTTATTATTTGCTTTTTTTTTTTTATGAGTTTTGAATAACTTTTTATTAAAATTGTAAAAATTACATTTTCATAAGGATTAAGAAACCTAATACTTAAATTATGTAAATTATATAAAAAGATATTAAATTTGAATAATGGTTAGAGTAGAAAATGAATTAATTAAATTGGTTCCTTGTTATTCAAATATGATTTATTTTATTTTTTAATGAATTTAAAATAACCTTTTTTTTTAAATTACAAAAATTACAATAAAAGATTGTTAATTTAAATAAAATTTTGTTTGATTTAAGTAGCCACTAAAATATAAGATTTTGTATTCAAAAATGTCATTTTTTACTTTTTATTAATATTAACTAACCTAATATTTAAATTGTGCAAATAATATAAAAAGAATTTAAATATGAGTAATAGTTAGAATAAAAAATACAATTTCTTATATTGATTTTTTTATTCAAATAGAGTTTATTTAACTTTTTTGGTGAATTTAAAGTAATATTTTACTAAAATTATAACATTACAATAAAAGATTATAAATTTAAATAACATTTGATTCAATTTAAGTAGAAACTAAAATTTAAGTTTTTGTATTCAAAAATGTCATTTTTTTAATTTTTATGAATGTTGACTAGTTTTTTGAAATTGTATAAATAATATAAAAAAATTTAAATTTCAATAAAGATTAAAAAAGAAAATTAATTAATCAATTATTTTTTGTTCAAATACTATTTATTTTGATTTTTGGTAAATTTAAAGTAACCATTTATTAAAATTGCAAAAATTACAATAAAATTTGTAAATCTAAATAACTTTTAGATTAATTTATATATTTACTAAAATTTTGAGTTTTTTGCTCAAAAATGTTGTTCTTTTACTTTTTCATAAATGTTAAATAATATAATATTTAAATTACATAAAGTAACATTAAATTTGAGTAATGGTTATAAAAGAAAATGTAATTATATAAATTTGTCATTTCTTATTCAAATAAAATCTAGTTTACTTGTTGGTGAATTTTGAATAACTTTTAGTAAAATTACAGAAATCACTTTTTCATGAATATTGAGTAATATAATACTTCAGTTGCATAAATTATGTAAAAAAATATTAAATTTGAATAATGATTATAGCAAAATATGAATTAATCAAATCAATCTTTTTTTATTCAAATATAGTCTATTTTACCTTTTGGTGAAATTAAAGTAATCTTTTTCTAAAATTACTGAAATTACAATAAAAATTGTTAATCTGAAAAAAAAAATGTTTTGATTTTAATAACTACTAAATTGTCTTGATGTAAAAAATAACATTTTTTTACTTTTCATAAATGTTAACTAATTTGTTATTTAAATTGTATAAATAATATAAAAAAATTAAATATGAATAATGATTAGAATAAAAATGTAATTATTTAAATTGGTAATTTTTTTATTGAAATAAGGTATAAACTTTTTTAGTGAATTTAAAATAACATTTTATTAAAATCATAGAAATTACAATAAAAGATTTTAAATTTGGATTGATTTAAATAGAAACTAAAATTTAAGATTTTGTATTAAAAAGTGTCATTTTTTAATTTTCATTAATGTTGGCTAGCCTTACACTTAAATTATGTAAATAATTTAAAAAGAATTTAAATTTGAATAATAATTTAAATAAAAATATATAATTTCTTAATATGATTTCATTTATTTAAATAAGAATTTCATTTTTTATATAATTTGAATAAGAATTTCATTTTTTATTCTAATATGATTTATTTTACTTTTTACTCAATTTGGAGTAATCTTTTACTCTTTTACTCAAATTGTGGAAATTATAATAAAAGACTTTATATTTGAATACTATTTGAATTAATTTATATATTTAATAAAATCTTGAATTTTACATTCAAAGATGTCATTTTTATTTTTCTCATGAATATTGAGAAATCTAATACTCAAATTATATAAATTACGTTAAAGGATGTGGAATTTGAATAACAATTTAAGTGAAAAACAAATTACTAAAATCAATCCTTTTGTTATTCAAATAGGGTCTATTTTATTTTTCAATAAATTTTGAGTAACATTTTATTGAAATTATAAAAATTATATTAAAATATTGTAAATTTTAATAATATTTGGTTTGATTAAAATAGTTACTAAAATTTGACATTTTGTACTAAAAAGTATCATTTCTTACTTTTCATGAATGTTAACTATCATATTACTTAAATTACATAAATATCAAAAAGAGATTTTAAATTTGAATAACAGATTAAATGAAAAATACAATTACTTAAATTGGTTGTTATCTATTCAACAATCTATTCTAATTTTTGGTGAATTTGGAGTATTATTTTATTAAAATTGTAGAAATTATATTAAAAGAATTTAAATTTGGATAACATTTAGATTGATTTATATAGTTACTAAAATTTTGAGTTTTATATTCAAAAATTTTCTTTTTCACTTTTTTATTAATGTTGAGTAACTTAATAGTTAAATTGCAAAAATTTTATACAAAGATATTAAATTTAAGTAATAGTTTGAATAGAAAGTAAATTAATCAAATTAGTCATTTTTCTATTTCAATAGAGTTTATTTTACTTTTTAGTGAATTTCAAGTAACATTTCATTGAAAAGTAAAAGGTTGTAAATTTGAATAATATTTGATTTGATTAAAGTAGTTATTAAAATTTAAGATTTTGTATTTAAAAATGTCTTTTTTTTGTCCTTTTCATGAATTTGGTTCATTTATTATTTAAATTATGCAAATAATATAAAAAAATTCAATTTGAATAATAGTTAGAATAAGTTATGAATTACATATATCAATTTTTTTAATTCAAATATGATATATTTTACTTTTTAGTAAAATTAGAGTAACCTTTTATTGAAATTTAAAAAATTAAAAAAAAAAAAGAATTTAAATTTGAAAAATTTTTGAATTGATTTATATAATTACTAAAATTTAGGGATTTATATTCAAAAATGACAATTTTTTTAACATTTTAGTAAATGTTGAGTAATCTAATACGTAAATTGCATAAATTATATAAAAAGATATAAAATTTGAATATTTGTTAGAATAGAAAACAAATTGCTTAAATTGCTTATTTGAATAACATTTGATTTAATTTAGATAGTTAATAAAATATGAAATTTTGTATTCACAAAAATTGTTTTTAACTTAAATTGCATAAATAATATAAAAAAATTAAAATTAAATTTAAATAATAGTTATATTTAAAACGTAATTAATTAAATCATTTTTTTATTCAAATAGGATATATTTTAATTTTTTATGAATTTAAAGTAATATTTTACTGAAATTATATCAATTACAATAAAAAATTGTAAATTTGAATAAAATTTTATTTGATTTGAAAAAAACTAAATTTTGAAGTTTTGTATTAAAAGATATTGTTTTCTAATTTTTATGAATGTTAATTAATTTATTACTTAAATTATATAAATAGTATACAAAAATTGAAATTTAATTAACATTTAGAATAAAGAAAATTAGTCTTTTTTTAATTAGGATTTATTTTATTTTTTGGTGAATTTAGAGTAATCTTTTATAAAAACTTTCAAAATTATAGTAAAAGACTTTAAGCATTTGGATTGATTTATATTGCTATTAAAATATAGAAGTTTTTAATCTAAAATGACATTTTTTTACTTTTTAATCAGTATTGAGTAACTTAATATTTAAATTAAATTAAAAGAAGTTAAATTTGAATAATAGTTATAATAAAAAATTGACCAATTTTAGTAATTCTTTTTCTATTCACTTAAAGTTTTTTTTTTCTTTTTAATTGCAAATTAAGAGTAATCTTTTACTTAAATTACAAAAATTACAATAAAAATTATAAATTTGAATAACATATAATTTGTTCTACGTAGCTAAAAAAATTCTATGGTTGTATATTCAAAAATGTTATTTTTTAATTTTCATGAATGTTGACTTTTTTTATTGTGCAGTTAAAACAAACAATTAATTAAATCAATTTTTTTATTTAAGTAGGATTTATTTTACATTTTGGTAAATTTAGAGTCATTTTTTATTGAAACCGTAGAATGTTCAGTAAAAGATTGAAAATTTAAATAATATTTAGTTTGATTTGAATAAAAACTAAAGCCAAAGATTTTATATTAAAAAATTTTATTTTTTAATTTGTACATATATTGACTAACTCATTACTTAAATTATATAAATAATATAAAAAAATTTAAATTTGAATAATAATTAGAGTAAAAGAAATATAATAATTTAAATTAGTCATTTTTTATTTAAAAATAAATTATTTTACTTTTTGATAAATGTGGTGTAATTTTATACTAACATTATAGAAATTACAGTAAAAAATATTAAATTTTAATAACATTTAGTTAAATTTATTTAATCACTAAAATTTAAAGTTTTGTATCAAAAAATGATATTTTTTACTTTTTAATGAAATTGAAGTAATCAAATACTTCTTTACATACAAAGGTGTTAAATTTAAATAAGAAATGAATTACTCAAATCAATTTTTTTTTTCCACATAAAGTTTGTTTTTGTTTTTTTGTGAATTTAGAGTAATTTTTTTATTAAAATTATAAAAATTAAAATAAAAGATTGTAAATTTTAATCACATTTGGTTTGATTTAAGTAAAAACCAAAAATTAGGATTTTGTATTCAAAAATATCAATTTTCAATTTTCATAAATGTTTACTAGCTTATTATTACATAACAAGAAAATACAATTGCTTAATTAGTTTTTTTATTTAATTCATATATGATTAATTTTACATTTTAGTGAATTTAAAATAATTTTTAACTGAAATTTAAAAATTACAGTAAAAAGTTTTAAATTTGGATAATATTTAAGTTGAATGATATTATTAGTAAAATCTTGAATTTTGTATTAAATAATGTCTTTTTTTTAACTTTTTTTTTTGAATGTTAAGTAACCTCAAAATTAAATTGTGCAAATTACGTAAATCAACTGATTTTTCTTCAAATAGGGTTTATTTTACATTTTGGTAAATTTAGAAAAACTCTTTACTGAAATTATAAAAATTACAATAAAAATTTGTAAATTTAAATAACTTTTAATTTAATTTAATTAACTATTAAAATATGAAGTTTTGTACTTAAAATGTTATTTTTTACTTTTTATAAATGTTGATTAACCCAAAAAGAACTTTTTAAAATAGTTAGGAATTACTTTACTCACTTATTATTTATTTAAATATGATTTATTTTATTAAAATTGTAAAAATTACAATAAAAAATTTTAAATTTAAATAATATTTAAATTGATTTATATAGTTACTAAAATCTTAAAATTTTTATTAAAAAATGTTATTTTGCTTTTTTTTTTTTTACTTTTTTCATTAATATTGAGTAATATAATATTTAAATTATATAAAATAGGTAAAAAGATATTAAATTTGAATAATAGTTAGATTAAAAAATACAAATTTTCAAATTAATTCTTTTTTTGGGGTCAATTTTTTGTTTTGATGAATTTGGATTAACCTTTTACTAAAATTGTTTAAATTATAATAGAAAGTTATGAATTTAAATAATATTTGATTTGATTTAAATAAGTATTAAAATTTATGGATTTTTTTAATAAAAAATGACATTTTTTATTTTTTAAAAATTTTGACTAATTTGTTGTTTACATTGTAGAAGTAATATAAAATGAATTTAAATTTTAATAATAGTTAGAATAAAAAATATAATTATATAAATTAATTTTTTTATTTAAATATAATATATTTTACTTTTTTGGTGAATTTGGAGTAATTTATTATTAAAATTACAAAAATTAGAGTTAAAAATTTTAAATTTAAATAACATTTGGATATATATATATATATAGTTACTAAAATTTTGAATTTTTTATTGAAAAATGTCAATTTTTTTATTTTTATATAAATATTGTGTAATCTAATAATTAAATTGCACAAATTATATAAAAAGACATTGAATATGAATGACGATTAAATTAGAAAATGCAATTATTCAAATTAATAATTTTTTACTCAAATGGGGTCTACTTTTCTTTTAGGTGAATTTAGAGTTAACTTTTTATTAAAATGGTAGAAATTATATTAAAAAATAATAAATTTAAATAACATTTAGTTTTATTTAAATAGTTACTAAAATTTGAGAGCTTTTATTAAAAAAAATTATTTTTTACTTTTAACAAATGTTGAATAATTTGTTATTTAAATTATATAAATAATATAAAATAGATTTAAATTTGAATAATATTAAAATTAAAAATGTAATTTCTTTGATTTATCATTTTTAATACAAATATAATTTATTTTACTTTTTATTAAATTTAGAGTAATTTTTTATTAAAATTGTAGGAAATTATAGTAAAAGACTTTAAATTTAAATAACATTTGAATTGATTTATATAGTTAGTAAAATTATGAATTTTGTATTAAAAAATATTGTTTTTTTTTTCTTTTCATAAATGTTGAGTGACTGAATGCTTAAATTGTATAAAAAAATATGTTAAAACTGAATAACAATTAAATTAAAAAAAATACAATTATTCAAATTGGTTATATTTTATTTAAATAATGTTTTTTTATTGGTTGGATTTAAAGTAACCTTTTACTAAAATTGTAAAAATTACAATAAAAGATTGTAATTTTGAATTACATTTGGTTTGATTTAAATAAGTACTAAAATATAGTATTTTGCATAAAAAAATGTGGGTTTAGGTAATTTTATGGCCAACAAAATGCTGAAAAAAGATAATGATTTTTCAAAAATTTTCAAAATGAGAAAAAACTTGAAGTCTAGCAAGATTATTATGATTGGATGACTAAAAGCAAAAAGCATGTTTTATTCTTTGATTGGTTTAATGAGTATTATTTTCAATGGGGAGATGAGTACTTGTGGTCATCTTTCATGAAAGAAGATGAATTACAAACTTAAATCCATTCATAACAATACTAGTTAATGAATAGCTTAAAAATAGAGTCAGTTCATCCTCCATCACATGAAATTTAATTCAAGTACAAAGGCTTTTCTATTCTTATGTCACCATTCAAAGTACATAGAAAGCATGGAGATTTCTGAACAAAAGATATACAAAAGCTTGTTGAACAAAATAATTATATAAATAAAATTTTACAAACAATTGGCAACCAACTTTCAAACATGTATGCCATTGTATGAAGTTTTTCAATTTCAAATGAAATTTTAAAATTTAATGCCCTTACAATAAAGTTTTCAACAATTCCTATTTTTAAACCCCTTCAAAGATGTACTATTCTAGACCTACGACTCTTGACCTTGCTTTTAAAGAAAAGCCAGTTTTTCTTTAAACAAAATATATTTCTAATTCAATTTATGAGTAGAACATTGATGGATACTGTAAACATTAGATTCTAAATCTCCTTCATCAAATGACCATGGTGTCCAATGCATATAAAACCTATAGTCATACCTCTGGTCATGCCATTGCTGAGATCCTTGTTGTAGGATTCTTAGGATAGCTTAAAGGCTGGTTGGATCACATACTCACTCTAGTTGACCATAATAGCATTTTCCATGTTATCAAGAGAGATGTTCATGGTGAACCTCTCCTTGATAATAACCAACAAACAATCCCCAATGTTGTGGCAAGTCTTATCTTTGCCATAACAAAGCACTTTATTGGTGATCCATCTCACCTAAAGGATAAGAACACTGGACTCTTGTCTAATCTTAAATGCAAATATTTGCACAATTTCCATTTTCTAACATGTGTCATGTAGCAAGATGATGCAATTCAAGTTTTTTAGAAAGAAAAGTTTTTGGTAGGATTATTAAGGCTACTTAGCAATAAGGTAAGATCTAAACTACAAGCTCAATATAATGGTCAAATTCCTTATCATTAGTTGGCCTATGGTGAACTGATAAGCTTTGTCTAGAAAGGACTATAGATCTGTGCAAATCTAAAGCTCTAAAAATTGATCAAAATAAAAGCAAACTTAAAGGGAGTTAGGATTTTTTTTGTGTCCTATTTAATGATAACCTCTATCATAAAGAAAAGACCAAAAGAAAGTATAGGCCTAATACCTAATAAAAAAATCGTTTTTACTCAAAATCTAAGCCCAACTAATACCAATAATCTTCTAAGTCCAAAACAACTTTTAGGCCCAAACCTAATAAGCCTAAACAAACAAAAGCCTAGGCATTTAAATATGTCTATTATGATTGTGGTAAGCTTGGTCAAATGACTAGATACTATAAACTTCATAAAAAACTCCAAGCCTTTGAGTTGCCTAATACTATTCAAGCCTAACTATGGACATTGTTGGTTGAAACCTTAAAAGCTAGCACTCTTGAACCATCTTTTAAGGATGAAGCTGGTCTCCAAGTTGATGAACTTAAAGCCTTTTCTAAAATAGGGTCAGAAGAGAAAGAGGTAAGCATCCTAACACATGCTGAAGAGCAAATCCTCAAGATTCTTGATATGTTAGGAAATGATCAAGCTAAAGCCCAATTTTCACAAAAGCTCATTAAAAGCCCATCAACCTCAAATCCAAACCCATTACTTCAGTCCATCCAAGTTCCTTATAATCTTAAGGATGTTCTAAAAAGGTATGACCAACCCCTAACTAAGCCTCATCTTAACCATCGATTGATCAACACATAACCATAGTGTGAGAAATTAAATGTTAGGACTAAGAGTTGCCTTGTCTTCACATATGCAATCCTAGCCTACCTAAAATAGTTGAGACTACTGCATTTAAGCTAGGATATGGAGGCATTTTGAAATAAGTCAAGGATTAGCATGAACAACTTGTTTGTTTCACATCCAAGTGTTAGAATGATAGTCAAACGTGATATTCTACCATTGAAAAGGAAAATTTAGCAATTGTTTTATGCGTTTCAAAATTTGAACATGATTTGCTAAATCAAAAATTCTTATTACACATTAATTATTAAGTAGCAAAATTTGTTTTACAAAAAGATTTTCAAAATGTTGCATCCAAATAGATTTTTGCACGATGACATGTAATTTTAAGTGCTTTTGATTTTGAAATTAAACATATTTAAGGTTCTTCTAATTGCTTACTAGATTTTCTTACAAGAGAATTCTTGTAGGAAATAAGAACCTTAACCTTAAAACAAGCCCAAAATGTCTAATAAATCCAAAAAGAAAGCCCAAGTAAAGAAAGCCCATCAGGAAAAGACCAAATCACAAACAACCCAACCAAAAGCATGGGATGAAATGTTTAGCTTAGAAAGCCAAAGCTCAAACCCTTCAAGTTCCCAAAATATTCCAAGGCCATGAAAGCAAGCCACTAATGACTCTTTCGAGTCTTTAACCTCAAGCATGCCTAATATTGAAGCCTTAGGCCCAAAAACCCAAATACTTATGAAAGCTTAGTTTGATATAATGAGTATAATGAATATAAATGTGCTTGTTATAAAAAAATGAAGAGATGATCACATTATTTGGGAATTAAATCATTCAATATCGATAGTGAAAGCTAATTGAGATCAATGAATCTTTTGTTTAATAGAATTTAATGGATTAAAAGCACTAAAGGTGTACAAATGTGCTTCGTCAATGAATACAATGTTTTGTGTAGTCACAAAATTTAATTTCTTCATCATTTGTGTAAATGAGTCATTAAAACAAAGGAAGGAGATAAATTAGTCATTGTGACAAAGGAAGGAGAGTTGTTAGTTAGAACTAAAGTGATGATGCCATTATTTAGGGTTTAAGACACTTAATACATATAAGAAAAGCTAATCAAGACCACTCATACCTATTTTTAATGAAATTCAATGGGTTTAGAGTACCAAAAATGTGGAAATAAGCTTTATGGAGTGAATATAAAGATTGTTGGATGGCAAGTACTTGAGAACATCAATTTAGTACCTAAATTTCCCATAACATCTTCCAAAAGTAGCTTAAGAATTTTTTTTTTTTGGTTTGAAATAATGCTTTGAGGCATGCCATGCAAATGTACCTCTCTAAAGAACAATTTAACTACCTTGTTTGCATTGTCAATTTTATGGCATAAGATGAAGTGTGTCATCTATCAAGTCAATAACATCAAATATAGAATCCCTACCCCATTTTGATCATGGTAGCTTTAGCACAAAGTTCATTGATAAGTCAACTTAGGGTTGGTTAGGTATAGGTAAAGGAGTGTAGAAGCCATATGGTAAAACTTTAGATTTGGCCTACTTGTATGTTATGCACTTCTTACACACCTTATCAACAACTTGTTTCATGTATGGCCTAAGAAAATGTTCAATTAAGACATCAAGAGTTTTTCTAACTCTAAAATGACCCATTAGACCATCTCTCATATGCTTCTCTCATAACCAACTCCCTTAAGGAACTCATAAGCACACGTAATCAATTTTCACTAAATAAGAAACCCTCATGCCTATAAAATTTCCCAAAGGCTGACTTCTTACATGTCTAATACACATTAGCAAAGTTAGGATCTTTCACATATAAATCTTAAATATATTCAAATCCTAACAATTTTGCACTAAGTATAAGGGCATACTAGTAAGATAATGCATCAACTACCACATTCCTCTTACCTTGTTTATATTTGATGATGTAGGGAAAGGTTTCAATGAATTTCACCCATTTGGCATGTCTCTTGTTCAACTTCTTTTGTTCCTTCAAGTGCTTTAAGGATTCATGGTTAGTATGGATGACAAACTCATTAGGCCAAAAGTAGTGCTACCATATCTCCAAGGCCTATACCAATATACACATCTCCTTATCATACGTGGGATAACTAAGGACTACTCCACTTAGCTTTTCACTAGAGTAGGCAATTGGACGAATTCTTGCTTTAAAATAGTTATAGTCCAATACCTAAAGTGTCACACACAATCTAAAAAGTTGTAACAAAGTTAGGTAAAACAAGTAAGGGAATAGAACTAAAATTTTCCTTGATTAAATTAAAAGCCTTGTCTTGATCACTACTCCACTTAAATCTCACATTCCTTTTAACAATCTGAGTTGATGGTGTAGCAATGGTGCTAAAGGCCCTAACAAAGTGACTATAAAAACTAGCTCAAATTGCCTTAAACTTTTCCCTGTCAATCTTAATGCCCTTAGCACTTATAACATTGCCAAGAAATAGGATCTAATTAATGAAAAAAGAATAATTCTTAAGGTTAGTATACAATTTCTCAAAACATAAAAAACTTAGAATAGAACATAGATGATCAAGATGCTCATCTAAGTTTTTTTCTATAGACAAAAGATATCATCAAAATACCTAACCACAAAATTACTAATGAATGCATGTAAAACATGATTTATCAATCTTATAAAAGTGTTGAATGTATTAGTGAGACCAAATGGTATAATAAGTCATTCATATAAACCATACTTAGTTTTGAAAGTTGTTTTTCACTCCTCTCCCTTTCATCCTAATTTGGTAATATCCACTTTTCAAATCAATTTTAGATAAGACAAATGAACCATGCAATTTGTCTAACATGTCATCCAATCTAGTTATAGGATGGTGATATGTTATAGTGATTTTGTTAACTACTCAACAATTAATGCACATCCTCCAAGTCCTATACTTCTTAGGCATAAGCAATACTGAAACTACACATGGACTTATGCTCTTCCTCACATATCCCTTTGCCATGAGCTTATTAACTTGCCTTTGAAGCTCCTTTGTCTCCTTAAAATTACTTTTATAGGCCGATCAATTTGGAATTATCACACCATGGATGAATTCAATCTAATATTCTATTCCCTTTAAAGGTGGCAAGCCTCTTGGTTGTTTGGGTAAGACATCATCAAATTCCTACAAAAGAGAAATAACAACACTAGGCAAAGAAGGGCTAAGCTCATTAGTACTAAAATAATCCTCTTTGTTTAAAAGTATAATTATAAGGTATTTTGAATAGAAATCTCTCTTAACATCACTCTCTTTTACATACAAACTCTCAATTTTTCTCTCTTACCCTCTTTTTTCTTTTCACTCAATTTTATCTCCTTTCTTTCCATTCTCTTCCTCCTTTCTCCTATTAGCCTCAATTTCTTTTTTTTTTTTTTTCTTTCATCTCACTCTATTTTTTATTCCTTAATTGATCATCTTATACTTGGCGAGATGTCAAAGGTATAAGAGTAATGGGTTTATCATTTATTACAAAAGAGTACCTATTCTTAAACCGATCATGCATTACATATCGATCATATTGCAATGGTCTTTTGAACAAAATATGCCCAACATATATGGGTACAACATCACATAAGACCTCATCAGTATATCTCTCAATAGTAAATGATACTAATACCTACTTATTTACCTTAGCCTCCCCATATTAATTTAACCATTGAAGCGTATATAGCCTTAGGTGCTTCATAGTAGGTAAATTAAGCTTTTCAACCAAAGTAACTACATTTGTACAACAATCCCCATCAATGATCATGTTGCATGCATTATCTTTGATGTGCCTTTATGTATGGAAGATATTATCTCTTTGCACTTCATCATCTTCCTAGGCTTGTGCACCCAATGCTGATCTAGCCATGAACATATCTCCCTCAACTGGGTGCTCCTTGCCATCACTTAAATCCTCCAATGGTGGCATGGAGTCATCATCAGACTTACTTTCTATCTCAATATCACCATTACACAACAACACCATGGTAGACTAATTTAAACATTACGATGTAATATGTCCCCTTCCAAGATACTTAACATTTAACTTCTCTATTTTTACTAGGTTCGGAATTAGAATTACCATTCTCCTTATTAGGACTCACTTACTTACTCTTGTAAGATTTGGCCTTGGGCTTGTAATCAGCCTTACCATCCCTTTTTCTCCAATTTGGCTTCCAAGATGAAAAGGAACCCAAATTCTATCTAAACCATATAAAACCCTTTTGTTTGAGTTGCCTTTCAACTTTCATCACAATGTGCACCATGTCCTGCAACTCCACATAATGTTGCAATTCAATTGTGTTGGTGGTGCCTCTATTTAACCCTTGTAAGAATTAAGCCATGGCCGCTTCACTATCCTCCTCCACATTATCTTGTATCATGGAAATCTACATCACCTTATGGTAGTCTTCCATATTTTTGGTGCCTTAAGTGAGCCCTTATAGCCTTTGGTACAAATCCTTATAATAGTGATAAGGATGAACCTCCTCCCAAATAGGCCTCTCATGATTCCTTCTCATAGTCAAAACAAGTTAATCCCAACAAATAATAGCATAATCAAAATTCTTAACAACAATAAGTTTTACCTTTTTCTTTTTAGAGTAGTTGTGGTAATCAAAGACCAACTTAACCGTCTTCTCCCATTCTATGAAGGCTTTAAGATCATTTTTCCCTTTTAAGAGAGAAATTTTCATTTCAATGCTCCCTAAATCATGGTTATAGGTGTCTTGCCTCATAAAATCTCTTTAACCATTTTTAATTGTCAATTCTAACCAAATTTGTTGGATCATCAAATTTGTCATTTTTTACATCATCTTTATGACCACAATCTCGTCTCTTTAGCCTTCTTGCATTTAGTACTTTGATTGGAGGGAAAGCCTTATTATTCAAGAATTAAAACAATCAATAGGTCTAAAAATGCAAAGGAAGATTAATCAAAACTTTGTTTGAAGGAATTTAATGGATTTAAAGTACCAAATATGCATAAACAAGCTTGTTACAAAAAATATAATGTTTATTATTGACACAAATATTAATTACAAGATCATTTTGTGTAAATGAATCCTTACAATAACAGAGGAGTCATGTTATCAAAAAATGAAGAGATGATCTCCTTGTTTGGGAAAATAAACCATTCAATACCTATAAAAAAAGCTAATCAAAGGCAATGACTCATTGACTTGATGGAATTCAATAGGTTTAAAGTGTGCTAATGGTATGCAAACGTGCTTGCTCCAATGAATATAATATTATTTAAATTAAACCAAATGTTATTAAAATTTACAATCTTTTATTGTAATTTTTATAATTTTAGTAAAATGTTACTCAAAATTCATCAAAAAGTAAAATAGACCTTATTTGAATTAAAAAAAAATGACTAGTTTCATTAATTCATTTTCTCCTTTAACTATTATTTAAATTTAATATCTTTTTACAAAATTTAAGTATTTACTTATTTAACATTCATGAAAAAGTAAAAAGTGACATGTTTGAAAGTAAAACTCGAGACTTTAATAATTATATAAATCAATCCAAATATTATTCAAACTTAAAGACTTTTGATATAATTTTTGTAATTTCAGTAAAACATTACTTCAAAATCATCAAAAAGTTAAATATTTCATATTCAAATAAAAAAACTATTGATTTTAGAAATTACATCTTTTATTCTAATTATTATTCAAATTTAAATTATTTTTATTTGACTTATATAACACAATTAATAAGATAATCAACATTTATGAAATTAAAAAATGAAATTTTTTGAATACAATACCTTAGATTTTAGCTTCTACTTAAATCAATTCAAATGCTATTTAAATTTACAATCTTTTATTGTAATTTTTATATTTTTAGTAATGTGTTACTTTAAATTGACCAAAAAGTAAAATAAATTCTATTTAAATAAAAAAATGATTAATTTAATTAATTGCATTTAAATTTTTTTATATTATTTACACAATTTAAGTAATAAATTATTCAACATTAATGAAAATTAAAAAATGAAATTTTTTAAAACAAAATACCATATTTTTGTTTCTCCTTAAATTAAACCAAATATTATTGAAATTTTAAATTTTTTATTGTAATTTCTACAATTTCATTAAAAGGTTACTCTAAATTTACCAAAAAATTTAATAAACCCTATTTGAGTAAAAAATTATTGATTTAAGTAATTTCATTTTTTATTTTTATATTTAACAATTTTTTCATAATTTATGCAATTAAAATATTAGGTTACTCAATATTCATAAAAAATAATTTCTACAATTTCACTAAAAAGTAAACTAAATCTTATTTGAATAAGAAACAATTAGTAAAAGGTTGCTATAAATTCACTAAAAAGTAAAATAAACCCTATTTGAATTAAGAATGACCAATTTAAATAAATCATTTTCTATTATAATTGTTATTCAATTTTTTTTGACAAAATTTAAGCAATTTTAAGAATTAAGATATTCAACGTTTATGAAAAAGTAAAAAATAACAATTTTTTATTACAAAACTTAATATTTTAGTAAATATATAAATCAATTCAAATATTATTCAAGTTTAAAGTCTTTTGCTTTAATTTTTACAATTTCAATAAAAGGTTATTGAAAATTTACCAACCTATTTAAGTAATTACTTTTTTTATTCTAATCATTATTTAAATTTAAATTTTTTTTATGTCATTTATGTAATTTAAGTAATATGTTTGTTAACATCTATGAAAAGTAAAAAATAATATTTTTAAATGCATAACCCTACATTTTAGTATTTACTTAAATCAAACCAAAATGTTATTCAAATTTACAATTTTTTATTTTAATTTCTATAATTTCAATAAAAAGTTACTTAAAATTCACTAAAAATTAAAATAAACCATATTTAAATAAAAAAAAGTTCAATTTAAGTATTTACATTTTTAATTCTAACTAATATTCAAATTTAAATCCTTTTTAAGTTATTTAAGCAATTTATTAATAGATTATTCAATATTCTAGAAAAGGTAATAAATGACATTTTTAAATGTAAAAACCTTGTATCTTAGTAGTTACTTAATTCAAATTAAATGTTATTTAAATTATTAATTTTTATTATAATTTTTATAATTTCAATAAAAGGTTACTTAAAATTCACTAAAAAATAAAATAAACTATATTGGAATAAAAAAATGTATATTCAATTAAAGTAATTATATTTTTTATTTTAATTGTTATTTAAATTTTAAATTTTTTATATTATTTATATAATTTAAGCAACAAGTAATTCAACATTCATAAAAAAAGATTACAAAATGACATTTTTAAATGCAAAACATCGTATTTTGGTAATTATTTAAATCAAACTAAATATTTTTAAAATTTACAATATTTTATTTTAATTTTTTGTATTTTTGATAAAAAATTACTTTAACTTCACCTAAAAGTAAAATATAATGTATTTAAATAAAAAATGATTGATTTATGTAATTATATATTTTTTTAACCATTATTCAAATTCAAATTCTTTTTATTTTAATTACACAATTTAAGTAACAAATCATTTAGTATACATGAAAATTAAAAAATGATATTTTTTAATTAAAAAAACCTAAATTTTAGTTTCTACTTAAATTAAACTAAATATTATTCAAATTTACAATTTTTTATTATAATTTTTATAATTTCAATAAAAGGTTACTTTAAATTCACCATTTGAATATAAAATGACTGATACGAGTAATTTATTATAATTATTATTCAAATTTAATATCTTTTTTTAACATAATTTGTATAATTTAAGTAATAAGTTACTCAACATTTATAAAAAAATTAAAAATAAAAAGCTATATTTTTGAATACAAAATTTAAGATTTTAATAATTATAGAAATCAATCCAAATTCTATTAAAATTTAAAAATTTTTATTGTAATTTTTAAAATTTTAGTAAAAAATTATTTCAAATTCACTAACAAATAACATAGACTCTATTTGAATAAAAATAATTTATTTAAATAATTACATTTTTTATTCTAAATGTTATTCTAATTTAAATTCTTATTATATTATTTACATAATTAATGTAATATGTTAGTCCAAATTCATGAATATTAAAAAACAACATTTTAAAATATAAAATCTCAAATTTTAGTAATTACTTATATCAAATTAAATGTTATTTATATTTATAATCTTTTATTGTAGTTTATGAAATTTCAATAAAAAATTACTCTAAATTCACCCAAAAAAATAAAAAAAGACCCTATTAGAATAAAAAATAATTGATTTATGTAATTATACTTCTTATTCTAACTGTTATTCAAATTTAAATTCTTTTTATTTTATTTACACAATTTAAGTAATAGATTAGTTAATATAACAAAAAGTAAAAAACAACATTTTTTAATATAAAATTCTAGATTTTAGTAATAATTTAAATTAAAGCAAATATTATTCAAATTTATAATTTTTTATTATATTTTTTACAATTTTAGTACAATCTAAATTCACTAAGAAGTAAAATAGACCCTCCTTAAATAAAAAAAAAATCAATTTAAGTAAATTATCTTTTTATCTAATTATTATTCAATTTTAACATCTTTATTTGTAATATACTCAAAAAGACTTTAAATTTGAATAATAGTTTGAATAGAAAATGACTTACTTAAATCAGTTATATTTTTATTTAAATAAAGTCTATTTTACTATTTGTTGAATTTAAGGTAAACTTTTAATGAAACTGTAAAATTTACAATAAAAATTTTAAATTTGAATAATATTTGGTTTCATTTAAATGACTAATAAAATATAGGGTTTTGTATTCAAAAATATCATTTTTTTACTTTTCTTAAATGTTGATTAAGTTGTTATTTAAATTGTGTAAATAATATAAAAATAATTTGTATTTGAATAATGGTTAGAATAAAAAATATAATTAATTAAATTAGTCATTTTTTATTCTAATAAGGTTTAGTTTATTTTTTAGTAAATTTAGAGAAAGCTTTTGCAAAAATTGCATAAATTAAAATAAAAAATTGTAAATTTAAATAACCATTGATTTGATTTAAGTGGAAACTAAAATCTAAGGTTTTGTATTTAAAAATGTCATTGTTTCACTTTTCATAAATGTTGAGTAAAGTGTTATTTAAATTACCTAAATAACATGAAAAGAATTTAAATTTGAATAATGGTTAGAATAATAAATGTAATTGCTTAAATTGATTGTTTTTTATTCAACTATGATTTATCTTACTTTTTGGTGAATTTGGAGTAACCTTTTACTCAAATTGTAAAAATTACAATAAAATATTTTGAATTTAAATAACATTTGGATTGATTTATGTAATCACTAAAATCTTAAGTTTTTCTTTAAAAAATTTCAATTTTTTACTTTTTTATGAATATTGAGTAACTTAATACATTATTTGCATAAATTAAATAAGAAGATATGAAATTTGAATAATAATTAAATAACAAAATGCATTTACTTAAATTGATCATTTTTTTTATTCAAATATGATATATTTTCCCTTTTGGTGAATTTGAAGTAAAATTGTAGAAATTATAATAAAATACTTTAAATTTGAATAACATTTATATTAATTTATCTAGTTACTAAAATATTGAGTCTTTTATTTAAAAATTTTGTTTTTTACTTTTTTATAACTGTTGAGTAAGCTAATACTTAAATTATATAAAATGACATTAAATTTGAATAATGATTATAATAAAAAATAAAACTATTTAAATTTGTCATTTCATATTCAAGTAAGGTCATAATGAGATCAAAGTCCTCATTTAGAGCCTTGGCAAAGTGTTTCACAAACCTCATAGCCTCACCCTAGGGTTGGCTTTAAGATAAAGACCTCATAAAGGTACAAGAGATGTTGAGAGATTCCATATTGCCAAGCCAAAGGGCAACACTTATGTACATGATTGTAGGATATCGTGCATCTCATCTCTATTGCATTGAAAAGTACCCATGCACTATGTTCTAGTTCATTGATAAAAAAGATAAATTTGGGTGGGGGTCTACGAGCTCAAGTATTTAGGGTAAGGAGTGGATCAATCTTAAAAGAATAGAAAGAATACTTGCACAAATGTCGGCAATGGCTATAAGGGAGAAATTGAAAGGAAAATGTACCTAACCAGGGATTGATGCAAACTCGTAAGCTACTGAGGATAGGGATAATTGTCTAGGTCTTATTATGAAATGAAAAACTTGCCCTACCATAGTAGGTGGGTTGAATCCTCTATCATTGTTAGGGAGTAGTGAATAAATCAATTCCCTTAATCAACTATTTATCATCCTAACAAACATATCACAAACTAAAAAAAGCTACTCACCAAGAAGTTCCCTTTTTCTTCATGTCCATTGAATAACTTTTTAGCAAAATTGTAGAAATTAGTTTTCATGCATGTTGAGTAACTTGATACTTTAATTGCAAAAATTATATAAAAAGAAGTTAAATTTGAATAACGATTAGAAAAAAAAATGAATAACCTAAATCAATCCTTTTTTTATTATTATTCAAATAAGGTCTATTTTATCTTTTAGTGAATTTAGAGTAATAATCTTTTTTTTGAAATTGCAAAAATTTACATTAAAAAATTGCAAATCTGAATAACATTTGATTTAATTTGAGTAACTAGCAAATTATGGAGTTTTATATTTTAAAATGTCATTTTTTACTTTTGATGAATGTTGACTAACCTACTATTTAAATTGTGTAAATAATATAAAATCAATTTTAATATGAATAAAAATTAGAATAGAAAATACAATTTCTTAAATTAGTAATTTTTTTTTCAAATAGGGTTTTTTTTTTAACTTTTTAACACTTTATTGAAATTGTAAAAATTACAATCAAAAATTTTAAATTTAAATATTATTTGGTTTGACTTAAGTAGAAATTAAAATCTAATGTTTTGTATTCAAAATTTTCATTTTTTAATTTTCATGAATGTTGACTAACTTCATTTTAGTTACAAACCTAGTCTCTTAAGTGGATGTGAACCAAGCAAGTGACAAAACATTGTAAAATAAATGGTGAGAAATAAGGCTACAACTAAAAATAAAGTAGCCACTATTTTGTATGATTTTCTCTTTATTCCAATTATTAGATTGCCATAAGTTGGTTATGTTTAGATATTAAAAAAAGGCAAAGGCTGACCTTTCAATATATGAAATGATGCAAGTGTTTGATATATTTGTCAATATTTTTGGAAAATATGAATACATCATTTATGTATACAATGATGAAATGCATACAAATGTGTAAATATCATTCACGATGCGTTGGAATTTAGATGGTGCATTTTTGAGTCCGCAAATAATTTTGGGTTTTTGGTCCATGGATTGATTGTTTTGTTGGATAGGAGATTTGGAGAGTGATCTATTTACCTTTTGATAAATTTGGAATAACTTTTACTAAAATTGCAAACAATACAGTAAAAGATTTTAAATTTGAATAACATTTAGATTTATTTATATAGTTACTAAAATCTTGATTTTTTAAGTCAAAAATGTTGTATTTTTCTTTTTAATGAATGTTGAGTAACCTAATACTTAAATTATGTAAAAATATATTAAATTTTAAAAAAAAATTATAATAGAAAATGTAATTACTTAAATTTGTCGTTTCTTATCCAAATAACTTGTAATTTACATTTTTGTGAATTTTGAATAACTTTTTACTAAAATTGTAGAAATTACATTTTCATAAAGATTAAGTAACCTAATACTTCAATTATGTAAATTACATAAAAAAAACATTAAATTTGAATGATGGCTAGAGTAAAATTAAATTAATCCCTTTTTATTCAAATATAGTCTATTTTATTTTTTGGTAAATTTAGAAATAACTTTTTTCTAAAATTACAAAAATTACAATAAAAGATTGTTAATTTAAATAAAATTTTCTTTGATTTAAGTAGCCACTAAAATATGAGGTTTTGTATTCAAAAATTTCATCTTTTACTTTTTATTAAAGTTAACTAATCTATTATTTGAATTGTGTAAATAATATAAAAAGAATTTAAATATTAGTAATAGTTAGAATAAAAAATACAATTACTTATATTAATTTTTTTTTATTCAAATGGGATATATTTAACCTTTTTGGTAAATTTAGAATAACATTTTACTAAAACTGCAAACATTATAATGATAGATTATAAATTTGAATAACATTTGGTTTGATTTAAGTAAAAACTAAAATTTAGGGTTTTGTATTCAAAAATGTCATTCTTTTAATTTTCATGAATGTTGACTAGTTTTTTAAATTGTGTAAATAATATAAAAAGAATTTAAATTTTAATAAATGTTAAAAAAATTAATAAATCAATTATTTTTTATTCAAATACTATTTATTTTAATTTTTGGAGAATTTAAGGTAACATTTTACTAAAATTGAAAAAATTATAATAAAAAATTGTAAATCTAAATAGCATTTAGATTGATTTATATAATTATTAAAATTTTGAGTTTTTTAATTCAAAAAAGTTATTCTTTTACTTTTTCATGCATGTTGAGTAACATAATACTTAAATTATATAAAATAATATTAAATTTGAATAATAATTATAAAAGAAAATGTAATTATTTAAATTTGTCATTTCTTATTCAAATAGAGTATAGTTTATGTGTTGGTGAAATTTGAATAACCTTAAGTGAATTTATAGAAATCACTTTTTTGTGAATATTGGATAATTTAATACTTCAATTTCATAAATTATAAAAAAGGATATTAAATTTGAATAATGATTATAACAAAAAATAAATTATTTAAATTAGTATTTTTTTATTCAAATATAAGTTTATTTGACTTTTTAGTGAATTTAGAGTAATCTTTTCTTAAAATTGCAAAAATTACAATAAAAATTGTTAATTTGAAAAAAATTTGTTTTCATTTTAATAACTACTAAATTATGGGCTTTGGATGTAAAACATGATATTTCTTACTTTTCATAAATATTGACTAACATATTATTTAAATTGTATGAATAATATAAAAAGAATTTAAATATAAATAATAGTTAGAATAAAATATGTAATTAATTAAATAGATAATTTTTTTGTTCAAATATGATATAAACTTTTTTTGTGAATTTAAAGTAATTTTTTATTAAAATTAAAAAAATTATAATAAAATATTTTAAATCTAGATTGATTTATGTAGAAGTTAAAATATAGACTTTTATATTCAAAATTGTCATTTTTCAATTTTTATTAATGTTAGCTAACATTATACTTAAATTTGTAAATAATATTAAAAGAATTTAAATTGCAATAATAGTTTAAATAAAAAAAATGCAATTTCTTAAATCAATCATTTTTTTATTTTAATATGATTTATTTTATTTTTTAGTGAATTTATAGTAATTATTTACTTAAATTGCAAAAATTATAGTAAAAAACTTTACATTTGAATAACACTTAAATTAATTTATATACTTAATCAAAATTTGAAATTTACATTCAAAAATGCCATTTTTTACCATTTCATGAATGTGAAAAAACCTAATACTTAGATTAAATAAGTTACATAAAAGGATGTAGAATTTAAATAACAATTAGAGTAAAAAACAAATTACTAAAATTAATCCTTTTAATATTCACATGGGGTCTATTTTACATTTTGGTAAATTTTGTACAATATTTTGTTGAAATTATAGAAATTACAATAAAATATTCTAAATTTTAATAATATTTGATTTGATTGAGGTAGTTATTAAAATTTGACATTTTATACTAAAAAGTGTCATTTCTTACTTTTCATGAATGTCAATTAATATATTACTTAAATTGCGTAAATAACAAAAAGAGATTTAAAATTTGAATAACAAATTAAATGAAAAATGCAATTATTTAAATTAGTTGTTATTTATTTAACAATCTATTCTATTTTTCGGTGAATTTGGAGTATTTTTTTTATTGAAATTATAGAAATTACATCAAAAAATTTAAATTTGAATAACATTTAAATTGATTTATATAATTACTAAAATTTTAAGTTTTGCATTGATTTTTTTTTTCACTTTTTCATGAATGTTGGGTAATTTAATACTTAAATTACATTAATTATGTAAATATTATTAAAAAATTGAATTTAAATAACAGTTATAATAAGCTTTGTAATTACAAATATCAGCTATTTTCATTCAAATATAATTTTATTTCACTTTTTGGTAAATTTCGAGTTACAAAAAAAGGAATTTAAATTTGAAAAACATTTGAATTAATTTATCTAATTACTAAAATCTATGGTTTTATACTTTAAAATGACCCTTTTTTTTTTTTTTACTCTTTATTGAATGTTGAGTAATTTAATACTTAAATTACATAAATTAAGTAAAAAAATATTAAATTTGAATATTTATTAGAATAAAAAATGAATCACTTAAATTGTTCATTTGAATAATATTTAATTTAATTTAGATAACTACTAATATATGGAATTTGTATTTACAAATATTATTTTTAACATAAATTGCAAAAATAATATACAAATAATTTAAATTTAAATAATAGTTATAATAAAAAAAAGGTAAGTAATTAAATTGTTCATTTCTTAATCAAGTAGGGTTTATTTTATTTTTTGATAAATTTGGAGTAATTTTTTTACAAAAACTTCAAAAATTATAGTAACCTAAATACTTACATTGCTTAAAGAGGCTTTTATTCTAAATGACATTTTTGACTTTTTAATCAATGGTAAGTAACCTAATAGTTAAATTTCTTAAATTAAGTAAAAAGAAATTAAATTTGAATAATAGTTAAAATGAAAAAGTGACCAATTTTAGTAATTCTTTTTTTATTCACTTAAGGTTTTTTTTTCATTTTTCTTTTTTCTTATTTTACAAATTTAGAATAATCTTTTACTAAAATTACTAAAATTATAATAAAAAATTATAAATTTGAATAACATATAGCTTGTTCTAAGTAGCTAAAAAAATCTATGATTTTGTATTCATAAATGTTGTTGTTCAATTTTTATGAATACTAATGAAGTTCCTGACTTCTCCCTAAAATCTACTAGTTTGTGATACTGAGAGGGGGGTGAATCGGTATCACCACAATTCGCAATTCGCAGGTAAGTGAATAACCTCAACCTCTTCTTAAAAGCGAACTCTTTCGCAGACTCGACTAAGGTAGATCTATTGCTACCTACTAATCACAATAGTCCCCAAAGTCACTTTTCAGACACCTTGCCTAATAAACAATTCGGATGTTCTTGTTTAGGCTTTCGTTAGATTATGAGTTGGCTGATATTTTAGCTGCGTTCACAACTCAATTCAAAATACAGAATGTAAAGCAAATTAAGGACACACGAGATTTACGTGGTTCCGTCAATGTGACGTACATCCATGGTGGTAGGAACTCTCTCTTACTGAGACCATCCACTATACTTGAAAATTCCAGTTACAATGGATGTCTTAATTTTCTGCTCCTTTTACTATGGCAAATACTAAGCAAGTACAATACAAAGAATGTCACTTACTGTGTCTACCCTTCTTCTAACTTATCTTGCCTCTGTTGAATTGAAAGGCTGTTCTACTGCCACTTTGAAGTTCACCGCAACGCTCTCTAACCTCTCTTGAAGAAATCTGGAAATACGTTGAGTTCTTTCCGATGCTTCGTCGAATTCTCTCTATATTGTCTCACACAGCTCCTACTTTCACCGTCTCGGTCTCACCCGTCTCCTTGTCTCACAGCTCGCCTCACGTTTTCTTTGTTTTTTTTTTTTTGTCCAGCCCCTGTTCTACCGGATCTCTCACCATTGATTGGATCTCCTTCTACCGGATCTCTCACCGTCCCAGCCGGCTCTCTCTCACGCCGTCGCCAGATCTCCTCTGTCCCAACCGGATCTCCTCTGTCCTAGCCGGATCTGTCACCGTCCCAGCCGGATCTCCTTCTACTGTCGCCGGATCTCCTCTGTCCCAGCCAGATCTCCTTCTGCTGTCGCCAGATCTCCTCTGTCCCAGCCGGATCTGTCACCATCCCAGCCAAATCTCACGCCGTCGCCAGATCTGTCTCGCTGTCTGCCGACTACTGGTGTGCCGGTGGTGTGTTGTTACTCACCGGTTTCTCTCTCTTGCTGGTGGTGTTTGTTTTTCCAACTGGCCACTGTTCTACTGTGTATAATTTTTCTCTCTCTTCCAATGACTTCTTCTTTGGTCGGCTGGTTGTTTAGGTTTTCTGTCCGTTTTGCACAATTGCCCGACCCGTCTTTTTTGTTGTCTTCCAATGGCCTTTATATACTCTCCATGAAACCCCAATAGGGTTTACTTGCGGCGAATTTACTGTCTTACCCTTTTCATATAACTTTTACGTTCTTGCACACTTAAACCTAATTGATAACAATTACAACTTATACAAAGCTGTGGGAACAACAATCTCCCCCTTTGTAATTGTTGGCAACACTCATGACAAAAGCCATTATGCAGTAATTTCAACTCCTCCTAAATACGCACTCCCCGTTTCTTAATAACTCCCCCTGCACTGTTGCTTCTCTCCCCCTTTGCCAACCAATTACAAATTTGAAAAACTCGCAAAGTGAAGATGGAGGATTTACCTGAACTTTAGGCTTGAGGAGGCATTTGCACAGATAGACTCAATCTGTGCTTTTCAAACAGCTCTGTGGATAGAGGTTTAATTAGAATATCTGAAATTTGATCTTTAATGCCAACATACTCCAACTGAATTATACCTTGTTCCACTTGATCTTTGATGAAGTGATACCGGATGTCAATATGCTTGCTCCTCAAATGTTAAACCAGATTCTTACTGAGATCAATAGCACTTTGATTATCATAAAGTACACTCACTGGTAATTTCACTTCAACACCCAAGTCTGCCAATTGTCTTAGCATCCATATCACTTGTGTACATGCTGCACAAGTAGCCATATACTCAGCCTCAGCTGTGCTCAAAGCAACATTGTTTTGCTTTCTACTTAACCATGCAACACACTTTGAACCTAAGTAGAAGCTGCAGCCGCTGGTTGATTTTCTATCATCTATACTTTCTGCCCAGTCTGCATCAGTGTATGCTTGTAGTTTAATAAAATCCATGGCTGGATACCATAAGCCATTTCCAGTGTTCCTTTGAGGTACCTTAGCATTCTTTTCACTGCCAACATATGAGACTCTTTAGGATTAGTTTGGAATCTGCTAGCAGTACACACAGCTTGCATAAGATCAGGCCTTGATGTCGTAAGGTACAGAAGGCTCCCTATCATCTTCCTGTACTTTGTAGGGCTTGTACTCCTTCCCTCTTGATCTTTTGTTAACTTGCAGCCCACTGTCATAGGGGTACTGATAGATCTGCTATCTTCCATGCCAAACCTTTTCAGCATCTCTTTGGCATATTTCGTTTGAGAAATAAAGATACCTTCTTCACATTGCTTTATCTGTAATCCAAGAA
>CM075425.1:8107000-8209187 GCA_037832385.1 Rhizophora apiculata
ATAAGGAAAGATAATCAAGATCAATTACTACTTTGATTCATTAAATTTAATGGATTCAAAGTGTGAAGCCATCATGTCATCATTCTTGTAATTAATTTAATGTTTGGTGCATGCACCATTTTTAATTTCATAATTAGTTCGTATGAATGAGTCCTTATAGTAAAAGGAGAAATCTTGTTTGGAAGAAATGAAGTGATAAACTTCATTCTCATAGAACTGCACCACTCAATCCACTTAAATACAATCAAGATTAATTACTCCTTTATTTCATGGAATTCAAAGGATTAAGAGTGTCAAATTATAATGTCATTATTCTCACGATTAGTTTGATGTTTGGTGAAAGCACCATTTTTAACATCATAATTTGTTTGAATAAATAAGAACTTGACACTAATAAAGTTTGTCTTGTATCTTTGGAGTGAAAGTTACATTCAAATCTATTTCCCATATCAAAATAAGTCCTTGCAACTAAAAGAGAAATGATTGCAACAAGAAATGAAGAGACAATTTCATTCTCTTAGAACTGAACCATTCAATACCTACAAGAAAAGAGATGAATTACTCCATTGTTTGATATAATTCAATTGATTTAGAGTGTGAAGTTATAATGTCATCATTCTTATCACTAATTTAATGTTTGATGCCTGCACCTATTATAACTTCAAAATCAATTTGTGTGAATGAGTCCTTACTACTCAAGAAGAAATCATATTGGCAAGAAGTGAACTAGATGGTTTCATTCTATTAGAATGAAACCATTCAATACCTACAAGAAAGACAATCAAGATCAATTACTCCTATGCTTGAAGGAATTCAATGGAATTAGAGTGTGAAGTTGTAATGTCGTTGTTCTCATGATCAATTTAATGTTTGATTCATGACTCAATTTTAACATCATAATTAGTTTGTGGATGAATCCTTGCAAATAATAGTGAAATCTTGTTAACATGAAAAGAAAAGATGGTTTCATTCTCCTAGAATGAATCCATTTAATACCTATAAGGAACAACAATCAAGATCATTGACTCCTTTGTTTGATGGAATTCAATAGATTTAGAGTGAAGTCATAATGTTATTCTTCCCATGATTAATTTAATGTTTGGAGCATGCACCAATTATAACTTCATAATCAGTGTGTGTGAATGAGCCCTTACAACTAAAGGAGAATTTATTAGCCTAAAAAGAAGAGACAACTTCATTCTCCTAGAATTCAACCATTCAATCCCTATAAGGGAAGATGATCATGAGTAATGAGACCTTTGTTTGATGGAATTTAATGGATTTAGTGTTCGAAGTCGTAATGTCATTATTAAGTGTTTGGACCATGCACCAATTATAACTTCACAAATCAAGAGAACTTGCAACTAAAGGAGAATTTTTGGTGGCAAGAAAAGAAGAGACAATCTCATTCTCCTAGAATTGAACCATTTTATACCTACAAAAAAAGACAATCGAGAGAAATTGCTCCCTTGTTTGATGGAATTCATTGGATTTAAAGTGTGAAGTCATACTATCATTATTCTAGTGATTAATTTACTGTTTAGTGCAATTAAAGGAGAAATCTTGTTAGTAGACAATGATAAGACTATTTCATTCTCTTAAAAATAATCCATTCATTACTTGCATGGAAAGACAATCAAGATTAATGACCCCTTTATTTTATGAAATTTAAAGAATTTAGAGTGTGAAGTCATAATGTCATCATGCTCATGATTAATTTGATATTTGGTGCATGCACCAATTTTAACTTCATAATCAGTTTTTATGAATGAGTCTTTGCAACTAAAAGAGAAATCATGTTGTCAAGAAATAAAGCGACGGTTTCCTTCTCCTAGGATAAAACCATTCAATACTTGCAAGGAAAGACAATTAAGACCAATTACTCCTTTATTTGATGAAATTGAATGGATTTAGAGTGTGAAGTCATAATATCATTTTTCTTGTGATTAATTTAATGTTTGGTGCTTGTAACACTTTTAACTTTATAATCAATTTGTGTGAATAAGTACTTGCTACTAAAGGAGAAATCTTATTAGCAAGAAACAAAGAGACAATTTCATTCTCCTAGAATTAAACCATTCAATGCTTGCAAATAAAGACAATCAAGATCAATTACTCCTTTATTTGACAGAATTCAATGGATTCAAAGTGCATAGTCATAACATTTTTATTCTCATGATCAATTTAATATTTAGAGCATGCATAATTTTTAACCTTATAATTAGTTTGTGTGAATGAGTTATTGCAACAAAAGTACAAACCATGTTAGCAAGAAATGAATAGATGGTTTCATTCTTCTAGAACTTAAGCATTCAATACTTGCACAAAAATACAATCAAGATCAATTAGTCTTTCATTGGATCAAATTAAAAGGATTTAGAGTGTGAAGTCATAATGTCATTATTCTAGTGATTAATTTAACATTTGGTGCTCGCACCAATTTTAACTTTATACCACATTTGTATGCCTTACAACTAAAAGAGAAATATTGTTAATTGCAAATTATGAGATAGTTTCATTCTGCCAGGAATGATTTATTCATTACCTACAAGGAAAGACAATCAAGATCAATGACTCTTTTGTTTATTAGAATTCAACGAACTTTAAGTGTGATGTTCTAGAATTGATTTATTCAATACCTATGAGAAAAGACAATCAAGATCAAAGTCTCCTCTATTTTATAGAATTGAAAGAATTTGGAGTATGAAGTCATAATCATTATTCTCAGGACAAATTTAATGTTTAGTGCATGTACCATTTTTAACTTCATAATCAATTTTTATGAATGAGTTCTTGCACCATGAAGGAGAAATGTTATTAGCAAGAAAAGAAGAGACAACTTCATTCTCTAGAATTGAACCTTTCAATACCTATAAATAAAGACAATCAAGATCAATCACTCCTTTATTTGTTGGAATTGAATGAATTTAGAGTGTGAAGTCATAATGTCATTGTTCTCATGATTAATTTGAAGTTTGGTGCCTGCACTAATTTTAACTTCACAATCACTTTGAGTGAATGTGTCCTTGCAATTGAAGGAGAAATCTTGTTAGCAAGAAATGAAAGGACAATGTCATTATCCTAAAATTGAACTATTCAATACATGTAAGGAGAGTGAATCAAGATCAATTAATCCTTTGATTGATGGAATTCAATGGATTGAAAGTGTAAAGTCAATATGTTGTTCTTATGATTAATGATGTTCATTTTAAGTGAATGAGTCATTGCAACTAAAGGAGATATAACTTGTTAGGAAGAAATGAATAGGCAATTTCATTCTCCTAAAATTAAACCTTTCAATACCTTTAAGGAATGATAATTAATATCAATGACTCTTTTGTTTGATGGAATTCCACAAATTTTGAGTGTGAAGTCACAATATCATTATTCTCATGATTAATTTAATGTTTGTTGCATGCACCATTATTAACTTCATAGTTAGTTTGTGTGAATGAGTCCTTGCAACCAAAGGACAAACATCTTGATAGTAGGAAATGAAGAGATGGTTTCATTCCCTTAGAATTGAACCAATTAATACTTGCAAGTAAAGACAATCAACATCAATTTCTTCTTTAAAAGATAGAATTCCATGGATTTAGAGAGTGAAGTCATAAGGTTGTCATTCTCGTTAGTAGGAAAGGACAAGAAAGTTTCATTCACCTAGAATTGATGTATTCATTACCTACGAGGAAAGAGAATTAAGATCAATTACTCCTTTATTTAATAGAATTCAATGGATTTAAAGTGAGATGCTCTGGAATTGAACCATTCAATTTTTACAAGTAAAGACAATCAAGGTCAATTACTCCTTTATATGATGGAATTCAATGGATTTAAAGTGAGTAGTCATAACTCCATTATTGTTGTGATTAAAATTAATATTTGGAGCATGTGCCTTTTTTAACTTCATAATTAGTTTGTGTGAATGAGTCCTTGAAACTAAATTCAAAAACTTGTTAGCAAGAAATGAATAAATGGTTTTATGCTCCTAAAATTGAACCATTCAATACCTACAAGTAAAGTCAATCAAGATTAATTACTAAAGTTCCCGACTTCTCCCTAAGATCTACTAGTTTGTGATACTGAGAGGGGGGTGAATTAGTATCACCACAATTCACAATTCGCAGGTAAGTGAACAACTTCAAACTTTTCTTAAAAGTGAACTCTTTCTCAAACTCGACTAAGGTAGATCTATTGCTACCTACTAATCACAATAGTCCCCAAAGTCACCTTTCAAACACCTTGCCTAATAGACAATTCGGATGTTCTTGTTTAGGCCTTCGTTAGGTTATGGGTTGGCTGATACTTTAACTACGTTCACAACTCAATTCAAAACACAGAATGTAAAGCAAATTAAGGACACACGAGATTTACGTGGTTCCGTCAATGTGACGTACATCCACGGTGGTAGGGAATTTCCCTTATCGAGAACATCCACTATACTTGAGAATTTCAGTTATAATGGATGTCTTAATTCTCTGCTCCTTTCACTATTACAAATAGTAAGCAAGTACAATACAAAGAGTGTCACTTACTGTGTCTACCCTTCTTCTAACTTGTCTTGCCTCTGTTGAATTGAAAGGCTGCTCTACTGCTGCTTAGAAGTTCACCGCAATGCTTTTTAATTTCTCTTGCAGAAATCTGGAAATATGTTGAGTTCTTTCCGATGCTTCGCCAAATTCCTTCTCTAAGTTATCTCATACAACTCCTGCTTTCACTGTCTCACGGTCTCACCCGTCTCCTTGTCTCACGGCTCGCCTCACATTTCTGTTTTTTTCATCCAGCCCTTGTTCTACTAGATCTCTCACTATCGACCGGATCTCTTTCTGCCGGATCTGTCACCATCTGCCAGATCTGTCACTGTCGACCGGATCTATCTCACCGTCGACCGGATCTCTTTTTGCTGGATCTGTCACCGTCGACCGGATCTATCTCATCGTTTGCCGGATCTGTCTCACCATCTGCCGGATCTATAACCGTCGACCAGATCTGTCTCATTGTCTACCAGATTTGTCTCACCGTCTGCCAGATCTGTCACTGTTTGCCAGATCTGTCTCACCGTTTGCCAGATCTGTCTCACCATCTGCTAGATTTGTCACTATTGATCGAATCTGTCTCACCGTTTGCCAGATCTGTCTCACCATCTGCCGGATCTATCACCGTCGACCGGATCTGTCTCACCATCTGCTGGATCTGTCACCATCGCTTGCTGGTGTGCCGGTGGTGTGCCAATTTGCTTAACTGCCGATTGCTGGTGTGCCGGTGGTGTGCCTTTCTCACGGGTTTCTCTCTCTTGCCGGTGGTGTGCATAGGTTTTCTGTTTGTTTTTCTCAATAGTCGATACGTCTATTTTTATTGTTTTCTGATGGCCTTTATATACTCCTCCATGAAACCCTAGGGCTTACTTGCGGCAAATTTATTGTCTTGCCCTTCCATGTGGCTTTTACGTTCTTACACACTTAAACCTAGTTGACAACAATTACAACCCATATAAGGCTGTGGGAACAACAATCTCCCCCTTTGTAATTGTTGGCAACACTCATGACAAAAGCCACTATACAACAGTTTCAACTCCCTCTAAATATACACTCCCCCTTTCTTAACAGCTCCCCCTGCACTGTTGCTTCTCTCCCCCTTTGCCAACCAATTATAAATTTGAAAAACTTGCAAAGTGAAGATGGAGGATTTACCTGAACTTTAGGCTTGAGGAGGCATTTGCATATATAGACTCAATCTATGCTTTTCAAACAGCTATGTGGACAGAAATTTAGTTAGAATATCTGAAATTTGATCTTTAGTGCCAATATACTCCAACTAAATTATGCCCTGTTCCACTTGATCTTTGATGAAGTGATACCGGATGTCAATATGCTTGCTCCTTGAATGTTGAACCGGATTCTTGCTGAGATCAATAGCACTTTGATTATCACAAAGTACACTCACTGGTAACTTCACTTCAACACCCAAGTCTACCAATTGTCTTAGCATCCATATCACCTAGGTACATGCTGCACAAGCAGCCATATACTCAGCCTCAGCTGTGCTCAAAGCAACACTGTTTTGCTTTCTACTTAACCATGCAACACACTTTGAACCCAAGTAGAAGCTACAACCACTGGTTGATTTTCTATCATCTATACTTCCTGCCCAGTCTGCATCAATGTATGCTTGTAGTTTAACAGAATCCATGGTTGGTGACCACAAGCCCATTTCCAGTGTTCCTTTGAGGTACCTTAGGATTCTTTTCACTGCCAACACATGAGACTCTTTAGGATCAGCTTAGAATCTGCTGGCAGTGCACACAGCTTGCATAAGATCAGGCCTTGATACCGTAAGGTACAGAAGGCACCCTATCATCTTCCTATACTCTGTAGGGCTTGTACTCCTTCTCTCCTGATCTTTTGTTAACTTGCAGCCCACTATCATAAGGGTACTGACAGATCTGCTATCCTCCATGCCAAACCTTTTCAGCATCTCTTTGGCATATTTCATCTGAGAAATAAAGATACCTTTTTCACATTGCTTTATCTGTAATCCAAGAAAGTATGTCATTTCTCCAATCAATGACATCTCAAATTCCTCACTCATCTTTTATGCAAAATCTTGGCATAGTTCAAAGTGATCCCCTCCAAAGATGATGTCATCTACATATACTATGGTTATTAGCTGGCCTTTCTCTGAATTGAACACATACAAGTTATTATCAACCATTCCTCTTCTGAAGTTCAACCTTCTCAAGTACGCATCCAGCCTGCTGTACCATGCTCTTGGAGCTTGCTTAAGACCATACAAGGCTTTCTTCAGCTTGCACACTTGTGTCTCATCCTCACTGATTTGTACTCCATTGGGTTGTTCAATATACACTTCTTCTTTCAGGAGCCCATTCAGAAAGGCAGATTTCACATCCATCTGATAGACTTTATACCTCTTGTATGCTGCCAAAGCTAAGAACATTCTGGTAGTTTTTAACCTTACTACTGGTGCAAAAGTTTCATCAACATCTACCCCTTCTATCTGAGTGTAGCCTTTGCAAACCAGCCTGGCCTTGTTCCTCACCACCTTGCCATCTTCATTATGTTTATTCCTAAACACCCACTTTGTTCCTATGACATTCTTATTAGTAGATCTTGGAACCAGCTCCCATGTATCATTCTTCTCAATTTGATCCAGCTCCTTATTGATAGCTTTGACCCAGGCATGGTCTTGAATAGCTTCTTCAACAGATTTAGGTTCAACTTGTGAGAGTAGAGCAGTAGCTCCCACCATTCTTCTTCTTGTTGTAACTCCTGCTGATGGGTTACTTATGATCTGATCTCCTTGATGAGCACTGGTCCATGTTTTCTTTGTCCTTCTTCCTTGCACCGTCTTAGTTGCAAGAGGATATCTTTCTTCATCTTCAGACTCACTCTTCTCCGAGTTTGAACTTACTTCTTGTTCCTTTTCTTCAGGTTGGTCTTATTCTTCATCTACATTGAAGTCATCTTCTTCATTGTCCTCAGCTTCTCCATTCTGCATTGTTTTCTAGTTTTCATCTATTCTTACATCACTGGAAGTGATCACTTTTCCTAACTTATGCAGGAAAACTCTGTAACCTTTTGTCTTTCCTGAGTATCCCACAAAGATGCCTTCATCAAACCTAGCGTTGAATTTTCCTAAGTTTTGCTCCTTGTTCTTCACAAAACATGGGCTGCCAAAGACTCTGAGATACTTGGCTATTGTCTTCTTCCCACTCCATAGCTCATATGGAGTCTTATCAGTATTGGGCCTTAGTAGAACTCTGTTCAGTAGGTGCACGGCTGTAAATGTTGCTTCTGTCCAAAATCTTGTGTGAAACTTGGATTCCAATAGTAGAGTTCTTGCCATTTCAACCACAGCTTTATTCTTCCTCTCTACCACCCCGTTCTGTTGGGGTGTTCTTGCTGCTGCCATCTGATGGTGAATTCCATGCTTCTCAAGGTAATCTTCAAAAGCTCCATTTGTGAATTCAGTGCCTTGATCTGACCTCAATATTTTGATCTTCTTTCCACTCTCATTTTCAGCAATCTTCTGTATCTCTTGAAGCATTTCAAAACTTTTGACTTGTGTTTGAGGTGCATGATGTAGGTGTTTCTGGAATAATCATCTACAAACAAGATGAAGTACCTCTCACCATTCAACCCTTTTGTTCTCATCGACCCACACAAATCAGTATGCACAATGTCAAGCACTGCTTCAGAACTGAACTCTTTGGTCTTATACTACTTTTTAACATGTTTTCCTTTAGAGCATGTTGAGCAAACATACTCCCTCTCTCTCTTGAGGGCAGGAATATCTCTGATTGCATGAGTAGTGGTCAGCTTCCTCATGTTCTTTTGTGATAAGTGTCCCAGCCTCCTATGTTAGAGTTGATTTTCTTCTTCTTTGGTGAGTAAATAGCTGCTTGTCTTGTCCTGATCAATCACATATAAATTTCCAGTTGTTCTCTTCCCAACTACAACAGTATTGCCTTCTTTACTCTTTACCTAACAACTTATTTTTGTGAATATCACCTTATGGTCTTCGTTGCATAGCTAACTGACAGATGCTAAATTATATCTGAGTCTTTCAACGTGTAGAACATCTTTTAACTTTCCTCCTCCAATCTTTACTGACCCCCGACCATTGATGTTGAGTGAATCATCATTGTCAAACTTGACTCTACCTTCTTTTGATTTGTTTAGTTTTGATAATTTACTCTTATCTCCCATCATGTGTGAAGTGCATCCACTATTAAGGATCCACTGCTTATCCTTGCAGTCAGCTTTGAGTGCAATTTCAGCTATATTAGCCACCTCCCTTTTAGCTTTATATTCCTTCTTTTGAACTGGTTGGAAGATAGCTTTCTCCTTTTTCTCAGCTTTGACTGCACTGCTTGTTTTCACTATGCCATTGAGTGCCTTCTCTTGCTCAGGGAGAAGTGTCATTCATCTCTTGGCATTATGGCCATCTTACCCGCACCTTTCACACTGTTTCAAGTCTGCCAATATAGTAAACTTGTTCTTTGAAACCACTGGTTTGGGCTTCCGCCAACAATCCTTGTCAGTGTGTCCTTGCCTTTTACAGTATGTGTAAGAACTCACGACAGGTGTTCTCTTCTGAATTCTGTATTGTCTCCCCCTGTATGCAACATCGTATCTTCTCAAGTTGGAGACATATACTGGCCTTCTCCACCAGCAGTTACTCGCTTTATGACCCTAAACTCCACAATAAAGGCAGTGACCTTGAAACTACCTCTTTTTGGGTCTGATCACTGCTTGTCTTCTTCTGTTCATCGCTTGTTGTGTAGGCAAAGTAGCTGGCTTCTTTGCTTGTGTGACTTCCATTTCAGTTACCTTCTTCTCCTTCTTCTGTTGAACCGTAACTCTCTGCTGCCTAACTTTCTTTTCTTCCTTCTTGTTTGCCACCCTAGGTTGCTTCTTCAGATTTTCTTTATTCTCAACTATCTTCTTCTGAGTCATAACCTTCTCTTTCAACTTCTATGGCACATTCTCATTTTCTTTAGCCAATGCAGCCTCAGATTGCTGCACTTTCTCTACATTCTTCTCTCCTTTTCCAGAACTTGTTTCTCTAATCATTTCAAGCTTCTGCAAGTTCTCTTTGCTACTTTTGAGTTAATGCTGAAATCTCAACAACTCTTTCTCAATTTTTTCAATTTTTGAAGCCCTTGAGCCAAGCTCTACTGTAAGGTCTTCACATATTTTGATATGTTCCTCAAATCTTCTCTTTAAGTCAATATGCTCAGCCCTTATTTCACCGTTTTGACTTTCAGCTTCCTCAGACTTTGCTTCAATTTGTTTTATATGGGCCTCCAACCTTCTTATGGTTCTGCCCCTTTTGATTATCTCCTTTGAAGCTGTTTTCAGCTCAGTTTCAAGATCTGGCTCTTCTTCATCAACTTCCTCTTCCTCTTCAGAGGTTGAGCTACCACCTTGTGTTGATGCCATAAAGACATACTCATCTGATGAGTATTCATCTTCCTCCTCATCAGCTTCTTTTGTTTGACTCATATAACTCTTGAATGAGCCTTTCATCTTCCTTTGTGGGTTGGCAATCTTCTTATTGGACTTCTTTGATTTGAATGATGATCTTTCCCATCTTGAATTCTACTCATCATCACCATCCTCATCTTCATCATCAAGTTTCACTTTACACTGAGAAGCAAAGTGTCCAGTCTACCCACAACGATAACATCTCAAGGACAACTGTCCTTTTCCTTTCTTAGACCCCTTTTTGAATTTCCTTATGAAGTAAGCCAATACTTCACCTTCACTTTCTTCCTCATCATCATCATTATCCTCACTAGATGATTCTTCCTTTTCTTTTATTTTCAAGTGTTTCACAACTTTGAAAGCTGCCTCCTTTGATACCTTTGACATTAAGGAGCTCTCAGTTGACTTTATTCTCATCTCATATGTAATGAGATTGCACTGAAGATCATGCAAAGACATAGAATTGAGATCTCTACTCTCCTCTATGGCTGCTACCTTTGAGGCAAACCTCTCAGGTAGAATTCTCAGAATTTTCTTCACAATCGATGAGTCCTTCTTGTTCTTCCCATGACTTCTCAAGTCGTTTACAGCGTCAATAACCCTGGTGAAGAACTCTTGAACTGTCACATTCTTCTGCATTTTGAGATATTCATATCTCTCCTTACACATTTGAAGCTTAGCCTCCTTCATTCTGCCATCACCTTCATAGACTTTCTGCAATTTGTCCCATATCTCCTTGGCAGATTTGCAGTCCATAACTTTAGCAAATTCAGCATTTGTCAATGCTGAAATAATGACATTTGAGGCCTTCCCATTTATCTCAAACTGCCTTAACTCCTCTGGGGTTGGGTCTTTACCTTCTTCCGAAGCCACAAAACCCTCCTGTATGCATTTTACCACGTTCATGCCCATGGTTGCAAATACTACTTGCATTCTTGCTCTCCACATATGATAGTTGGTTTTGTTGAAGATTGGAACCTTCTTACTGTAAGTGGTGCTAGTGCTGGTACCAGCTTCCATTTCTCAGTATGCTGAACAAGTCAAACTTCTAGATCCCTTCAAACTAGTACACCAAGCTGTTAAACTTCAAATTGGTGAACCTATGCTCTGATACCAATTGAAGTTCCTGACTTCTCCCTAGGATCTACTAATTTGTGATACTAAGAGGGGGGTAAATCAGTATCACCACAATTCACAATTCGCAGGTAAGTGAACAACTTCAACCTCTTCTTAAAAGTGAACTCTTTTTTAAACTTGACTAAGGTAGATCTATTGCTACCTACTAATCATAATAGTCCCCAAAGTCACCTTTCAGACACCTTACTTAATAAACAATTCAGATGTTCTTGTTTAGGCCTTCGTTAGGTTATGGGTTGGCTGATACTTTAGCTGTGTTCACAACTCAATTCAAAACACAGAATGTAAAGCAAATTAAGGACACACGAGATTTACGTGGTTCCGTCAATGTGACATACATCCACGTTGGTAGGGACTTTCCCTTACCGAGACCATTCACTATACTTGAGAATTTCAGATACAATGGATGTCTTAATTTTCTGCTCCTTTCACTATTGCAAATACTAAGCAAGTACAATATAAAGAGTGTCACTTACTGTGTCTACCCTTCTTTTAGCTTGTCTTGCCTCTGTTGAATTGAAAGGCTGCTCCACTGCCGCTTAGAAGTTCACCGCAATGCTCTTTAACCTCTCTTGAAGAAATCTGGAAATATGTTGAGTTCTTTCCGATACTTCGCCGAATTCCTTCTCTAGGTTGTCTCACACAGCTCCTACTTTCACCGTCTCACGGTCTCACCCGTCCCCTTGTCTCACGGCTCGCCTCACATTTCTATTTTTTTTGTCCAGCCCTTGTTTTGCCGGATCTCTCACCGTCGACTGGATCTCTTTTTGTCGGATCTGTCACCGTCTACCAGATCTATCACCGTTGACCGGATCTATCTCACCCTCTGCCGGATCTGTCGCCATTGACTGAATCTCTTTCTGCCAAATCTGTCACCGTCTGCTGAATCTGTCACCGTTGACCGGATCTATCTCACTGTCTACCGGATCTATCACTGTCGACCGGATCTGTCTCATCGTCTGCTGGATCTGTCTCATCGTCTGCCAGATCTGTCACCGTCAACCGGATCTGTCTCACTGTTTACCGGATCTGTCTCACCATCTACCGGATCTATCATCGTTGATTGGATCTGTCTCACCGTCTGTTGGATCTGTCTCACTGTCTGCTGGATCTATCACCATTGACTAGATCTGTCTCACCGTCTACCGGATCTATCTCACCGTCTGCCGGATCTATCACTGTCGACCGGATCTGTCTTACCGTCTGCCAGATCTGTCTCACCATTTGCCAGATCTGTCACCGTTGACCGGATCTGTCTCACCGTCTGCCGGATCTATCTCACTGTCTGTCGGATCTGTCACCGTCGATTGGATCTGTCTCACCGTCTGCTGGATCTGTCTCACCGTTTGCTAGATCTGTCACCGTCGACTGGATCTGTCTCACCGTCTGCCGGATCTGTCTCACCATCTGCCAGATCTGTCATCGTCAACTGCTGGTGTGCCGGTGGTGTGCCGATCTGCTCCACTGCTGCTTAGAAGTTCACCGCAATGCTCTTTAACCTCTCTTGAAGAAATCTGGAAATATGTTGAGTTCTTTCCGATACTTCGCCGAATTCCTTCTCTAGGTTGTCTCACACAGCTCCTACTTTCACCGTCTCACAGTCTCACTCGTCCCCTTGTCTCACGGCTCGCCTCACATTTCTATTTTTTTTGTCCAGCCCTTGTTTTGCCGGATCTCTCACCGTCGACTGGATCTCTTTTTGTCGGATCTGTCACCGTCTACCAGATCTATCACCGTTGACCGGATCTATCTCACCCTCTGCCGGATCTGTCGCCATTGACTGAATCTCTTTCTGCCAAATCTGTCACCGTCTGCTGAATCTGTCACCGTTGACCGGATCTATCTCACTGTCTACCGGATCTATCACTGTCGACCGGATCTGTCTCATCGTCTGCTGGATCTGTCTCATCGTCTGCCAGATCTGTCACCGTCAACCGGATCTGTCTCACTGTTTACCGGATCTGTCTCACCATCTACCGGATCTATCATCGTTGATTGGATCTGTCTCACCGTCTGTTGGATCTGTCTCACTGTCTGCTGGATCTATCACCATTGACTAGATCTGTCTCACCGTCTACCGGATCTATCTCACCGTCTGCCGGATCTATCACTGTCGACCGGATCTGTCTTACCGTCTGCCAGATCTGTCTCACCGTTTGCCAGATCTGTCACCGTTGACCGGATCTGTCTCACCGTCTGCCGGATCTATCTCACTGTCTGCCGGATCTGTCACCGTCGATTGGATCTGTCTCACCGTCTGCTGGATCTGTCTCACCGTTTGCTGGATCTGTCATCGTCGACTGGATCTGTCTCACCGTCTGCCGGATCTGTCTCACCATCTGCCAAATCTGTCACCGTCGACTGCTGGTGTGCCGGTGGTGTGCCGATCTGCTCAACTGCCAACTATTGGTGTGCCGGTGGTGTGCCTTTCTCACGGGTTTCTCTCTCTTGCCAGTGGTGTGCGTGGGTTTTCTGTCTGTTTTTCTCAATAGCCGATACATCTGTTTTTGTTATTTTCCGATGGCCTTTATATACTCCTCCATGAAACCTTAGGGCTTACTTGCAGCAAATTTAATGTCTTGCTCTTCCATGTGGCTTTTACGTTCTTACACACTTAAACCTAGTTAACAATAATTACAACCCATACAAGGCTGTGGGAACAACAATTACTCCTTTATTTGATGGGATTTAATGGATTTAGAGTTTGAAGTCATAATCTCATTATTCATATGGCTAACTTAATGTTTGGTGCTTGCACGAAACTTAACTCCATAATTAGTTTATGAGAATGAGACCTTAAAACTAAATGAGAAATCTTATTAGCTAGGAAAGAAAAGATAGTTTCTTTCACTTAGGATTGAACCATTCAATACCTTCGAGTAAAGACAATCAAGATCAATGACTACTTTCTTTGATGGAATTAAATGGATTTAGAGTGTGAAGACATAATGTCATTATTCTCATGATTAATTTAATGTTTGGATTATGCACCAATTTTAACATCATAAACAATTAGTGTGAATGAGTCCATACAACTAAAGGAGAAATCTTGTAAGCTAGAAATTACGAGATGGTTTCATTCTCTTAGAATTGATGTATTCATTATCTACAAGGAAAGACAATCAAGATCAAAGACTCCTTAGTTTAATTGAATTCAAATGATTTAAAGTGTAATATTTTAGAACTGAACCATTCACTTCCTACAAGGAAGGACAAGTAGGATCAATTACTCCTTTATTTAATGAAATTAGAGTGTGTAGTCATAATGTCATCATTCTTATGATTAATTTAACATTTGGTGCATGCACCATTTTTCACTTCATAATTAGTTTGTGTGCATGGGTCATTGCAACTAATGGATAAATTTTGTTACAATGAAATGAAGAGACATTTTCATTCTCCTAGAATTGAACCATTCAATACCTACAAGGAATGATAATCATACTTAATGACTCCATTGTTAGATGGAATTCAATGGATTTAAAGTATGAAGTCATAAAGTCCTTGTTCTAATGATTAATTTAATGCTTGGTGCATACACCATTTTTAACTTTTTAATCAGTTTGGCTAATTGAATCTTGGCAACTAAAGGAGAAATCTTGTTAGCAAGAATTAAAGAGTTAGTTTCATTCTTCTAGAAATGAACCATTCAGTACCAACAAGAAATGACAATCAAGATCAATTACTCCTTTATTAGCTAAATTCAATGGATTTAAAGTGTGAAGTCATAATGTCATTATTCTCATGATGGATTCAATGTTTGGTGCAAGTAGCACCAACTTTAACTTCATAATTATTTTGCATGAATGAGTCCTTTCATTACTTGCTGGGAAAGTCAATCAAGATTAATGATTTGTTTTGTTTGATGGAATTTAATGGATTTAGAGTGTGAATACATAATGTCATTAATCTCATAATTAATTTAATGTTTGGAGCTTTGTCCCATTTTTAACTTGATAATCAGTTAGTGTGAATGAGTCCATACAACAAATTATTAGCACGAAATGAAGACACGATTTCATTCTTTAAGAATTGATGATATCATTACTTGTAAAAAAACACAATCAAGATTAATGACTAATGTTTTAAAATTAAACCATTTAATTTCTACAAGAAAAGATAATCGAGATCAATTAAGTCCCGTATTTGATGGAATTCAATGGATTCAAAATGTGAAGTCACAATTTCATTATTCTCATTATTAATTTTAATGCTTGGTTCATGTATCGATTTTAACTTTGTACTCAGTTTGTATGAATGAATATTTGCAACTAGAGGAGAAATCTTGTTATCATGAAATGGAGAGTCAATTTCATTCTCTTAGAATTGAACCACTCATACTTACAAGTAAAGACAATCAAGTTCAATTAATCCATTATTTGATGAAATTCAATAGATTTAGAGTGTGATGCCAATGCCAAAATGTCCTCATTCCCACAATTAATTTGATGTTGGGTGAATGAGTTTGTGTGGATGAGTCCATATAACCAAAAGGGAAATCTTGTTAACATGAAATGCTGTGATAGTTTCATCCTCCAAGAATTAACCACTCAATACTTGCATGTAATAACAATCAAGACCATTCTTCTTTATTTGATGGAATTCAATAGATTTAGAGTGTAAAGTCATAATTTCATCATTCTCATGATTAATTTAATGTTTGGAGAATGCACCAATTTTAGCTTCACAATCAATTTGTGTAAACAAGTTCTTGTAACTAAAGGAAAAATGTTGTTAGCAATAAATGAAGAGATAATTTTTTCTTTAAAAATTGAACCAATCAATACCTACAAGTAAAGACAATCAAAATAAATTATTCTTTTATTTGAAAGAATTCAATAGATTTAGAGTGTAAAGTCATAATGTCATTATTTTCATGATTAATTTGATGTTTCGTGTATGCAAAATTTTTAACTTCATAATTAGTTTGTGTGAAAAAGCCCTTGCAACTAATGGGGAAATCTTGTTAACAAGAAATGAAGATACATTTTTATTCTACTAAAATTGAACCAATCAATACCTATAAGTAATGACAATGAAAATCAATTTCTTCTTTATTTGATGGAATTCAATGGATTTAGAATATGAAGTTATAATGTCATTATTCTCATGATTAATTTGATGTCTTTTTTGCATGCACCAATTTTAACTTTATAGTTAGTTTGTGTGAAAGTGTATTTTTCCCTAAAGGAGAAATCATATTAGCAAGAAAAGAGGAGACAATTTCCTTCACTTAGAATTGAACCATTCAGTACCTACAAGAAAGGACAACTAAGTCAATGTCACCTTTGTGTGATGGAATTCAAAGGATATATAGTGGGAAGACATAATGTCGTTATTCTTGTAATTAATTTAATGTTTGGTGCATGCACCAATTTTAACTTCATAATTAGTTTGTGTAATAAGTCCTTACAACTAAAAGAGAAATCTTGTTAACAGGAAATGATGAGACAATTTCGTTCTCCTAGAATTCATGTATTTATAAGGAAAGTTAACCAATATCAATGACACATTTGTTTAATGGAATTCAATGGATTTAAAGTGTTTGGTTGTAGAATTCAACTATTCAATTCTTGCAAGTAAGTATTAAGATCAATTACTCCTTTATATGTTAGAATTCAATGGATTTAGAGTGTATAGTTATAATGTCATTATTATTATTATTAATTTAATGTTTGGTGCATGTACCATTTTAAACTTCATAATAAGTTTATGAAAATGAGTTCTTGCAACCAAAGGATAAATCTTGTTAGCAAGAAAGAGGAGACAATTTCATTCTCCTAAAAGTGAACCATTTAATGCCTACAAGTAAAGATAACCAAGATTAGTCACTCCTTCATTTGATAGAATTCAATGAATTTAGGGCATGAAGTCATAATGTTGTTATTGTCATGATTAATTTAATGTTTGGGGTATGCACCATTTTTAACTTCATAATCAATTTATGTGAAAGAGACCTTGTAACTAAAGGAGAAATTTTGTTAGCAAGAAATGGAAAGATGGTTTCATTCACCTTATATGGAACCATTCAATACCTATAAGGAAAGAAAATCAAGATTAATTTCTCCTTTATTAGATGGAATTAAATGGATTTAGAGTGTGAAGTCATAATGTCATTATTCTTGTGATTAATTTGATGTTTATTGCATACATCAATTTTAACTTCATAATAAATTTGAGAGAATGAGTCCTTGCAACCAAAGGAGAAATCCTATTAGTAAGAAATGATGAGACAATTTAATTCTCTTAAAATTTAACCATTATGACTCTACAAAGAAAGACATTTGAGATTAAATACTCCTTTATTTGATGGAATGTTGTGGATTTAGAGTGTATAGTCATATAACACCATTATTATCATGATAAATGTAATGTTTGGTGCATGCACCATTTTTAACTTCATAATCAATTTATGTGAATGAGTCCTTACAATTAAAAGAGAAATCTTGTTAGCAAGAAATGGAGAGATAATTTCATTCACCTAGAATTAAACCATCTAATACCTACAAGTAAAGACAAGTAAGATCAATTACTCTTCTAATTGATTTGATGTTTGGTACATGAACCAATTTTAACTTCATAACTAGTTTGTGTGACTACTTGCAACTAAAGGAGAAATATTGTTAGCAAGAAATGAAGAGATGGTTAGTATTAGCAAGATCAATTATTCCTTTATTTAATGGAATTCAATGGATTTAGAGTGTAAAGTCATAATATCATTATTCTCTTGATTAATTTGTTGTTTGGTGCATATGCCAATTTTAACATCATAACAGATTATGTGAATGATTCCTTACCACTAAAGGAGAAATGAAGTTAGTGAGAAATGAAGGGATGATTCATTCACCTAGAATTAAGCCTTTTAGTAACTTCAAGAAAAGACAACCAAGATCAATGATTTCTTTGTTTGATGGAATTCAATGGATTTAGAGTGTAAAGACATGTTATCATTATTCTCGTAACTAATTTAATATTTGGTGCATGTACCCATTTTAACTTCATGATCAGTTTGTGTGAATGACTCCTTGCAACTAAAGGAGAAATCTTGATTTCAAAAAATGAAGAGATGGTTTCATTCCCCTAGAACTGAACCATTTAATACCTGCAGGGAATAAAAATCAAGATCAATTACTGATAACAACCAAGTTTTGCATAATATTTTGCCTCACAATTAATATCTTATGCATATTTGATAGTCTAGATAATGTAATTTGATTGGCTTCTCACATAGTTGTCCATATGCCTAATTATTAGAAAAGTCTAGTAAAATTTAGTTTTTGTGCAATTTACATACTTTGGCTATTTCTTAGGCTGCAGGAGGTTTTTTTTTTAGCAAAACCAATTTCTATGAATAGCTAAGAGACTAATGTCATGGGCCTATGCATTTCTTGCATCCTACCTGTGCGGCCTTGAGATTACTTCCCAAGCAGCCTTCTCACACTCAACTCACAAGAACCTTTTTGGAAATTAACTTTAGAAGTATATTTCACTTGAAAAGTGAGTGTGTACAAATGAGGGGCAGGAGGTCCCCTTTTATACAAGTTTTGGACAAGCTATAATCGTTGGATCCCTCCTTGATCTAATGGTGGATATTACATCACTTCAACTTCCTATTTATTACATGGCTAGTTCCAATGTGTTTCCCTTCCCTAAGAGGTGTCTACATTCAACGTATTGTCCTTTCCTAGGAGGTTTCTAGATTCAATGTATTGTCCATCCCTAGGTAAGGACTGTGACATTCTCCCCCGTCTAATTAGGCAACGTCCTTGTTGCTTCTTCAGCGTGGTAGGTGTCAATCTCCTTCTTGAACTGCCAAAGAGCTTCAACAGGTTCCCAACTAGCTTCACTTTTTGGAGGACCCTTCTATTGGATAAAGTATTCACACCTTGGCGTACAATACCACTTTCGTATGACCTGATTTGCCACTATGGACTTGACTTCTCAATCATATGAAGTTTTTGCTCTAAGTGGTGCTCGTTGTGACTCCCCTCGATCTGGATCTCCCTTGTCTTCTTAGTAAGGTTTAAGCATACTTACATGGAAAACTGGATGTACCTTTAATTTTGGTGGCAGCTCCAGCTTGTATGCAACCTTCCCGACCCATTATATCACTCGAAATGGCCCTTTGTAGTGACGAATTAGACCCTTGTGCACATCCTTGTACCGAAGAATGACATGTAGTTTGGCTAACACCAAGTCCTCGACTTGGAACTCCACATGTCGTCGCTTTTTGTCAGCCCACTTCTTTATGCATTTAGAGGCTTTACAAAGACACGCCCTTGCCAAGTCTGCTTGTTCCTGCCAATCCTTGGCAAACTTATATGTAGGTGGGTTATTCCCCTGATAGTCCTATGCAACTGCACTTAGAGTTTGTGGTTATTGGCCATTCATAATCTTGAATGGACTCTGGTCGGTAGACTCACTTCGCTACAAGTTGTAGGAGAATTGGGCTACATCAAACAACTTTGCCCCATTTGTTTGCATTGTGCTCACATAGTGCCAAAGTTAAATCTCCAAGAGCACATTGACCCGCTCAGTTTGATCGTTAGTTTAGGGGTGTAAGCTTGTAGAGAGATTTAACTCCGACCTTAGCAGCTTAAACAATTCAGAACAGAAATGCCCTGTGAATTGAGGGTCACGATCGCTCACAATCGTTTGTGGGACCCCTTAGTACTTTACCACATGCTTCATGAATAACTTGGCTGCCTCCTTAACTGGACAATCCTTTGTTGTTGGCACAAATGTTGCATACTTGGAAAATCTATCCACCATGACCATAAGAGTCCAACATCCTTTGGACTTAGGCAAGTTTACTATGAAGTCCATGAAAACACTCTTCCATGGATAGGTTAGGATGGGAAGTGGCTCTAGCAGTCCTGGCGATGAACGTTGTTCAAGTTTGTCTTGTTGGCAAACAAGACAGGTCTTTACATAGGTTTCAACGTCATCCTGCATTTGAGGCTGGTAGTATTGATCTTCAAGAAGGGCTAAGGTGCAGTGGATCCCTGGATGACCTGCCCCCTTTGAATCATGGCACTTGCGCTACACTTCTTTCCTTATCCTTGCGTGGAGTGGCACATATAGTCGTCGCCCTTTTGTGTATAAAAGACTGTCCTCACACCAAAACTATCGGGTCTTACCCTCTTGCACATATCCAATGAGGGCTTGAGCCTTCTGATAATGTTTGAGCCCCTCCTTGATGCGGTCGATCCATGGACAGCTAGGTCGACTCATTGTGTTTGCTAGCTCCATCTTCCAACTAAGAGCATCAGCTATGGAGTTAGCCTTTCTTGGCTTGTACTCCATCACATAGTCAAATTTTGTGAGGAAATCTTGCCATCGAGCTTGCTTCGGACTCAGCTTTCTTTGGGTCTGAAAATAACTCGTGGCCATGTTGTCCGTCCTTACAACGAACTTAGACCCCAGGAGATAATGCCTTCACATCCGTAGGCAATGGACCAATGCAGTCATCACCTTCTCTTGAACGGTACACTGTCGCTCGGTATCATTCAACTTCCATGACTCATATGCCACTAGATGTCTTTCCTGCATAAGAACACTGCCAATAGCAAAATCTGATGTGTTAGTCTCTAATTCAAAAGGCTTGGTGTCATTGGGTAACACCAGCACTGGCTCCTTGATCATGGCTTACTTCAACCAATCAAACGCCTTTTGGCATTGATCCGTCCATTCCCACAGTTTCTCCTTCTTTAGCATGTCCATGAGTGGCACAATGATGTTTGAGTAGTTCCGAATGAAACATTGGTAGTAGTTGGTGAGACCAAGGAATGATCTCAACTCCGTCACTTTCATCAATGGCTCCCATTCAACGACGGCTCGGATCTTTGCTGCCTCCATTTGTACTTGTCCTCCCCCGACAATATGCCCCAAAAATGGCACTTCCTTTTGGGCAAAGGCACACTTCTCGCGTTTGACGTATAAGTCATTCTCACACAAGACTTGGAAAACCTGTCTAAGGTGCTCGAAATGCTCCTTGAGCGTCCGGCTGTATACCACAATATTGTCAAGGTAAACCACTACAAACCGATCTAGGAATGGGTGCAATACCTTGTTCATAAGAGTGCAGAATGTGGTTGGAGCATTGGTTAGGCTGAATGGCATGATGAGGAACTCGTACGAATCATAACGAGTCACACAGGCTGTCTTCAGCTCATCCCCTTCGGCAATCCAAACTTGATAGTAGCCTGAACGGAGATCAAGCTTGGTGAACCACTGTGCACCTCCAAGCTGATTGAAGAGATCTGCAATGAGTGGGATCCGATACTTGTTCTTGATGGTTAACTTGTTCAACGCCCGATAATCTATGCACATCCAGAGTGACCCATCATGCTTCTTATGGAATAGGATAGGCACACCAAATGGAGCCTTAGATGGCCAAATGTACCCTGCATTAAGTAGCTCCTTTAGCTGTTTCCTTAATTCTTCCAATTCAGGGGGTGCCATGCGATATGGCGCTATGGCAGGCAGTTGAGCGTCAGGCACTAGCTCGATCTGATGATCCACTTCTCTATGAGGTGGAAGCTTCTTAGGCAACTCAGGAGGCATCACGTCCTTGAACGAATCGGGGACTTGGCTTACTTTTGTTGGGACTTTGCTCCCTTTGCTCTTGTTGTCCTCGATTTTCAAGGTTGATAGGATGGTCACCTCAACCTTCTTCACTCCCTTGTTGAGTTGCATTGCTGAAATCATCTTCCGATCACGGTTTGACTTACAATAAATTGAAATCACACACTGGCACTGTTTGTCCAACATACAAAGACACTCGGCAAAGGGCAATATAACTGCATGGATCCTATCTAAAAATTTCAACCAAATGACAAAGTCATAATCATCAAAAGGAATTACCTCAAGGGTCTCCTAGCTTCTCCATTACCTCAAGTCTAACGGCAGGGACTTCCTGGGAGTTGACAATCTTAAGCCATTCAGCTCCTTTCTCAACCCGAAGGTTAAGTTTCTGGGCAGCTTCTTCTGATATGAAGAGATCGGATGCCTCAGGATCCATGAGCGCACTCATCGTGGTTTCTTCAATCTTTACATTTGCAAACATAAGTCCTTTTGGCTCCTTCAGCTTCATGGACTTGATTAAACTGAGGTTCCACAGCGAACCTAATCATGCCTCCTCTTTTGGCTCATCTTCTTTGTAAAGGGCAGCCTGGCCTTGTTCGGGCAATCTCACACCATATGTGGACCATCACAGAAGTAACGCTTGTAAGTACGTACCTTCTTGTGACCTCCACTGCTGGATTCTGCATGAGTCTTTGAAGGGCCAGCCAGCGGTCTACCTCCATTCAGGCGATTGAATCTGCCCTGATCTCCCTCACCATTAGCCTTATCCTTTGGACGGGAGTTTGACTGGGAGGTGGAAGGTGTCTTATACTCTACGAGAGATTTAGCCACCATAATGGCCATTGTAAGGTCTTCCCCTTGGAACTACTTCAGCTGCTGTTTGGTCCACAACTTGAGACCACTCATGAATTGGTGGTACGCCTCTGTCTCATTCATTGAAGGGATTTGGAGCAGCAATTTTAAAAATCGCTTCACATAATTGCGTACTGCACCCCTCTGCCCAAGGCGCTTTAGCTCGTCGTGAGCTTCTTCCTCTGCATATGCGGGATAGTAGTTCTGTTGGAACTCTTCAACGAACCTATCCCAGGTCATGATAGGATCTCCACACCTATTGTCTGACCGACAATGCCACCACAACAAAGCATTATTAGCTAAGTACATAGATGCAGTATTCACCCGTAATAGGCTGTCGTTGATCCCCATGGCTTGGAAGTATCATTCCATATACCATAGAAAGTTGTCCACGTCTTTGGCCACCCGAGAACCCCTGAACTCCTTTGGCCACCCAAGAACCCCTGAACTCCTTTGGCTTGGGTGAGTCTGTATGTGGTCCTTGCATAGTGATCACCTCGTTCACGCGTGCTGCCTTTGATTCTATGAGCTTTCTCTTGAGCTTCGTAATCTCCACGTGCATAACCACCATCATGGTCTCCAAGGACTCATCCCGCTGATGGAGTTCTACCCTTAAGGTCCCCAGCAACTCTCCTCAAAGTTCTTCCATGCCTACTTTGAGCTCCTGCATCTCGACGATGAGCCCTTTCGACATCTACACCCTCAACGGACTAGGTTAGGTCATCAACTGAACCTTGGACATCAGTGACAAACGATTCAATCTTCATCATACGATGTGTGAGGTCTGCTACTAGATCCCTCGAACTCGAAATAGCACAATTCTTTTTTCCCTTAGCAACACCTTTATCGGCCTTCCTCCCACAATCATCACGGTCATCACCCATTATGAGCACCTCATCAGAACGTGGGTCTGCCATAGTGCTTGGAATGAACCAGCTCTAATACCAACTGTCATGGGCCTATGGATTTCTTGCGTCCTACCCATATGGCCTTGAAATTACTTCCCAAGCAGCCTTTTCACACTTAACTCACAAGAACCTTTTTGGAGATTAACTTAGAAGTATATTTCACTTGAAAAGTGAGTGTGTACAAATGAGGGGCAGGAGGTCCCCTTTTATACAAGTTTTGGACAAGCTACAACCGTTAGATCCCTCCTTGATCTAATGGTGGATATTACATCCCTTCAACTTCCTATTTATTACATGGCTAGTTCCAATGTGTTTCCCTTCCTTAGGAGGTGTCTACATTCAATGTATTGTCCTTTCCTAGGAGGTGTCTAGATTCAACATATTGTCCATCCCTAAGTAAGGACCGTGACACTAAGCTATGACTTCCATAAAGAAACCACGTGCAAATTCTGAACCAATTGGACAAGGCAAAATATTAAACTTTGATTACGAGAGGGGTGCTAGACAGAGTAGATCAGTCATGCACTGCTTAGTTTTTTTGGCCATATCTCATCAATGAGATGGTGTTTAGCTATGAAATTTAAGTTGTTGAAAAGCTAGCTTGAAGAGCTACAAATCTCATGAAGACAATAGAAGAAGATAAGGCCATCTCGATGGAGTTATGCATGGGTGAAGTTCAGCAAGCTTCCATGGAGTAGGAAACTAGGCTGATTTGTATGTTTTTGGGCCATGATATTCCACCATCCAAATTTAGGGCCTAGAATCATGTCCAAACCACTTGGGATTATTGTCCAAGTCGAGGCCAAATGCATTCTAAAAGGTGGGAAAAGGAGCATTAAGTGCAAGGAAGATGAAGAGGCAAGCATTGACTGCATTGGAATGGAGAGAATAACCACGTGACATGTTGTAACCTTGGGATCATGAATGGCCAAAGGAGCATTAATTGCAAGGAAGACGAAAAGATGGTGAATAGACATAGAAAATGGGTGGTCACAAGCTGAAAAATAGAGGAGGAGAGAGGACAGATGGAAACAACTCATTCTTTTCATTTTGCATTTCTCTTTTCCTTTATTCCATGATTGTGTAAATCATTTTAACTTTAGGGTTCTTGAACTCATGTAGCTGCAGATCATGATTTACCATTGAATGAATGCATTTTAGTTTTCTCCTTCTAGCCTTATTCTCATTTGATCACTTAATGGGACTCCTTAGGTGATAATATTGATTGGTTTTGGTTGAGTTAAGAAGTGTCTTGAGAGCTACTGTTTGGTAACTTAAGTCATGCTTAAGATGAGATTGAGGGGAAGATTTGCTGCTTAGGTTAGTGAACTCTAGTGCTTAGGCTAATTAAATTGCATGATAATTGTGCGAAAGCAGGTTTTTCGTGAGTCATAGTTAGTCGAATCTAGGCAATTGTCTAGAGATTTTAGGGGTGCAAAGTCATCTAGTGTGAGATTTTGACTAGGACTAGGGCTAACCAACTAGACATACATTCCTATATCATTAAGAATTGAGGATGGGTCATCAAGGTTCAAAAATTACTAGAGTTAGTCTCATATCATGTAGTCTAAAAAATACATTGGTTCATTGGGAGACGACTAGGATCATGCCACTAACTACAAGCTTTAGACCACCCTAAGAATTAATTTGACCAATGCGATAGTCAAATTTGTCAAATTTTGGCGCCATTACTGAGGAACCAAGGTATGTTTATGACCTTTTCTTGTTTATTTGTAAATAATTAACCACTGTTGTTGGTGTCTTACTACTAGTCACGACTAAAGAAGGAGGGGAAGAACATCAATTTCAAGGCAAGATAATTCATCTCAGCTGACTCTTTTTCTTCCTTAGCTACCTCACGTGGCCTTCTACTAATGTCTGACCAGCATAAGTTGTTTTTTACTCTCCTTTTTCACTTTCTACTCATTGATGTTATGTGATTCATGTTTGCTTTAGTTTATTCTCTTGTTATTCTATTGATTTAGCATTAATTTGTTTATTTCTTTAAGTGTCTAATCAATGTTGGTTATATTTTGTTGGTTTGTTGCCATTTGTTTCAATTTTGCCTTGTTTTGTTTTTTTAGTTGTTATCTATTCCATTTTCAGATTCGTTTAGCTGCTAGTTACTGTTTAAGGTTGTTCTAGTTAGTTGCATTTCTTGGTTGTTTGCTCTTGTTCTATTCAACTTTATCTTATCATTGTTTTAGCTTTATTTTGCCTGGTTTGCATAGTGTATGACCAAGTCATCTAGCAATTTATTATTTGATTTCAACCTTACAATAGAACAAATGTTAAGTAGACGTCATAGGATTACGTGATCACCATCAGTTCCACCCACTTTATCTTTGTCTAAATTCATTAAGGAAGAATATCAAGAACTGAAGCTAGCTAAGAATAACAACATGGCTGGGAATAATGGAGATAACAATTAAACTTTGAGAGAGCTAGCTGCACCTGATATCAATTATCAACCTCTGTGCATTTAGTATCTGGGTATTGAAACTAACTTTGAACTTAAATCTAGAATCATTCATTTGTTGCCTAAATATCATGGCCTTGCAGGTGAAGATCCCCATAAACATGTCAAGGAATTTCATATTGTTTGTTCAACAATGAGATTGCAAGGGATATTTGAGGATCATGTCAAGATTTGAGCATTTCCATTTTCTTCGGAGGAAGCTATGAAAGATTGGCTTTATTATCTCCATCCTAAGGCCATTTGGAATTGGAATGACATGAAAAAGGCTTACATTGAAAAGTTCTTTCTTGTCTCATGTATTGCCACCATCTAAAATGAAATTTGTGGGATTCAATAGCTTAAGGGAGAGACCCTCTATGAATATTGGGATCGATTTAATAAGTTGTGTGTGACTTGTCTATTTCACTAGATATTAGAACAACTTTTGATCAATTACTTTTATGAAGGTCTATTCTTGATGGATCGTAGCATGATTAATGCAGCAAGTGGTGGCACACGTATGGATAAGACACCCCCGGCTGCTTGAGTGTTAATTGAAAACATGGCAATGAATTCCCAGCAATTCAGCACAAGTATCATAGTTCCATTCCAAGGAATACAAGAAGTATTGGCCACATGTCAAGATCATCAAAGAGTGGAGCACCATCTTGATGAACTTACCTCACTTGTAAGGAGATTGGCTATAGATCAACAATAATTGGGCCAAAGGGGTCCTCAACTTGTCCTCAGGAGCCAAGTTTGTGGTACTTGTGCAAGTTCAGGGCATCCTACCACCTCATGCCCAACATTGGTGGAGGAGTCATAAGATCAAGTCCTTACAGCTAGAGGATATCAAAGAAGGCCAAATCAACAAGAAGATCGGCCTCAGTATGACCCATACTTAGTCACATACAACCTAGGGTGGTGCGATCGTCCCAACCTTTGGTATGGGAACTTAGGATCAACATTGCAAGAGCAAACAAAACAGCCCCCTTGGAGATTGGGCCAAGGTTAGTGCCAATAGCAACTGCATGGCTAGACTCATTAACCACCTCTACCTAGGTTCAAGTCATCTTTAGAGGATATGATGAAATAGTTAATGACTCGCACCATGTAGCTAGCCAATCAGAATATTCAATTCCAATAGAAAACTAACTCAACCATCCAAGATCTATGGAAATAGATGACTCAAATAGCCACTTTGATGAATGCTCTTCAACAGCAAGTCTCTGAACAATTGCCAAGCCAATCCATCTCCAATCCAAAGGGGGGTGTAAATGCCATTGAATTAAGGTGTGGAAAGGTGCTAGATGAGCAGCCAAAGCCAATGAAGGAGAGGGAAGAAAAACAATCATCTACTTTAAATCTGACCAAGACCTAGACAAGCTAGGAAGATCAAGCCACCAAGGGAAAGGAGATAGCTAACCAATCCATTGAGCCACTCCCATTTCCTCAGAGAATGAAGTTTAAGAAAAAGGATGACATACTAAACAAGGATAAGGAAGTTCTGGTGATGTCTCGGCTGGTGAAAGTCAACATTCCACTTCTCAATGCAATCAAGCAAGTGTTGTATGCTAAGTTTTTGAAAGAGCTATGCATCAATAAGTAGAGGCTCTAAGGAAGGGAGAAGGTCAACATGGGATAGAATGTATCAACTCTTATATAGCCTTTACTACAAAAATGCGAGGATCTTGGTACTTTCACAATTCCCTACATTTTTAGTAACTGAAAGTTTGTCAGGGCCTTGTTGGATCATGGAGCTTTAATCAATGTTGTGCCTCTTTTGGTGTTTATTAAGCTAGATCTTGGACCATTGAAGGGAACAAAATTGGTTATCCAATTGGCCAATAGAAGTAATGCCTATCCACTCAGAATAGTCAAGGATGTTCTAGTGCAAGTCGGTAAGTTGATCTTCCCTGCTAACTTTTATATTTTGGAAATGGAGGGTAAGACACAAAACAGCCGTTCACCTCTTATTTTTGGTCAACCATTCCTTAAAACTACAAGAACTAAAATTGATGAGCACTCCAGGTGTTATTGATGGAATTTGGTGGCTCAATTATTAAATTTAACATTCTTGATGTCATAAAACAGCCATTAGAGGATCAATCTTTATTTCATATTGAGCTCATTGAGGATTTGGTGGAGGAAGTGCAACTTGAGCTTAAGAAGGAATTCCCAAAGATAGCCCATTTTGATGACTCTCTAACTTACAACATAACCCTTTTTGGGGGACAAGGAGTCCAAGAAGGTACTAAATTCTAACTAAAGAAATGTCACTCAGCCTAGAACAACTTGAAAGAAGTAGCAGAAATAGAGTTGATCAAAATAACTTGGAAAGAACACTCTCTCCCTCTAGTCCAGTTCCTTGTTATAGTGTATAGCTTGGGAATGATGTACGCAGCATCTCCAATTCATGCACACTTAGAGGAGTCCCTGAGAGGATAGAACAAGTGGTGCAATTGGCAGAACAGTAGGGAATGGATAGATCAGATCTGAGGTATGCATTGTATAACCCCTTGAGCTTGACTTAAAGCCTCTTCCAAAGCATCTAAGGTATGCATTCCTAACTAAGAATAGTAAACTTCTAGTGATTATTGCTAGGAACCTGGATTAGTTGCAGGAGGCTCGGTTGCTTAAAGTTTTACGGGAGCATAAGAAGGCTATTGGCTGGACACTTAGGGACATTATAAGGGTTAGTCTAGCAATTTGCATGCATGGAATTTTCCTCGAAGAAAGAGCCAAACCTTTGAGGTAACCACAATGACTCAACCGGCTTATTCTTGATGTCATGAAGAAAGAAGTGTCCAAATTGCTCCAAGCTGGAATTATTTATCCAATCTCAGATAGTGATTGGGTGAGTCTGGTCCAAGTGGTGCTGAAGAAATCTGGAGTTATGGTAGTCAAGACTAAGAATAATGAATTGTTGCCAACCCATGTGCAAAATTCTTGGCGAGTGTATATATACTACCAACAGCTCAACCAAGTGACACTTTACCCTTTATTGATCAAATTCTTGCAAGATTGTCCAGGAAATCTCACTTTTAGTTTTTGGATGGTTTTATGGGATACTTTCATATTCACATCACCACTTAAGGATCAAGGAAAGACTACTTTCACATGTCCTCTTGGCACTTATCCCTACTGGAGGATGCCATTTAGGTTGTGCAATGCTCCAGGCACTTTTCAACATTGTACGGTAAGTATTTTCTCTAATTTCTTGAAGGATGGCATGGAAGTTTTTATGGATGATTTCATTATCTATGGATCCTCTTTTGAAGAATATTTAGAAAGATTATCTTGAGTTCTTAAGAGGTGCACAGAAACTAACTTGGTCCTTAATTATGAAAAGTGTCACTTCATGGTTGAGCAAGGAATTGTGTTAGGACATATAGTTTCCAAGGATGGTATTAAAGTTGATCCGACAAAATTTGAAGTTATTTTTTGTTTAATATACCCTACGTGTGTGTGGCAAGTTTGATCTTCTCTTGGTCATGCAGGGTTTTATCAAAGATTTATAAGGAATTTTAGCAAGAGAGCCCTCTTATTGACCAACCTTCTGAGGGTGAATGTGGAGTTCAAGTTTGACAAGGATTGTTGTGAAGCTTCTAACCAACTCAAGCATGCCTTGACCACCGCATCAATTGTGCAAGCCTTGGATTGGTCTCAACCATTCGAGTTAATGTGTGATGCATCTAACAATGTAATGGGAGCTATTTTGGCATAGAGATTTAATGGGCAGCCATGAGTCATCCATTATGCATCCCACACACTCAATGTTGCTCAACTATACCACAATAAAGAAGGAGCTTTAGGCTATTGTTTTTGCTCTTGACAAGTTTAGATCTTATTTACTTGATTATAAAGTTATAGTTTTCTCTGATCATGTAGCACTTAAATATCTCTTGAAAAAGCTTCATGTGAAGCCATGACTGATCTGATGGATGTTATTACTCCAAGAATTTGATGTTAAGGTTGAGGACAGATGTGGGCTGATCATCTCAGCTGGGTTGAAGGGAGTTAGGAACCCCTTCCCATTCAAGATGACTTCCTGAATGAGCACCTCTTGCAAATCCATGGTATGTCCCAACATAAACATACTCCTTGGTATGTTGACTTAGTTAACTTCCTAGTTGTTGGGGTGATTCCCTCTAATTTTTCTAAGCATCAAGCATACAAGCTTCGAAGTGAGTCCAAATATTATGTTTGGGATGATCCTTACCTTTAGAAATTTTGTAGTGATAACATCTTTGGGAGTGTGTGGCTGGGCATGAGCACAAGTCTATCTTGGGGTTTTGTCATTCTAGAGCATATGGTGGCCATTTTGGTTCTTTTAGAACAGCTAGGAAAGTGCTAGATTCAAGTCTTTATTGGCCAACTCTGTTTCATGATGCCCATGTTTTTTGTAAAACATGTAACCAATGTCAACAAATTGGGAATTTATCATGTAAGCAGAGATGACCCAACAACAATTGTTTTTGTGAAGTTTTTTATGTTTGGGGTATAGACTTTATGGGACCCTTCTTGATTTTGTTTGGTTACATTTACATTCTTTTGGTGGTTGATTATGTTTCTAAGTGGGTAAAGGCTAAGGCTACCTGAATTGATGATGCCAAAGTAGTGGCAATCTTTGTCCATTTGTAGATTATTTGCAGGTTCAAAGTTCCACGAGCTATCATCTCAAATTAGGGATCCCATTTTTATAATTAACAAGTAGAAGCTTTGTTGAAAAAATATGGCATAGTTCACAAGATCTCCACCTCATATCACCCACATACAAATGGCCAAGTCGAGGTCTCCAATTGAGAAATCAAGAGATACTTGAAAAAATTGTTCAATGGAACTAGAAGGATTAGAGTGCAAGGCTAGAGGAAGCATTATGGGCATACCGCACTACCTATAAAACCTCAATTGATATGTCCCCGTACTGAATAGTCTATGAGAAAGCGTGTCACTTGCTGGTGGAAATTGAACAGAAAGTGTAATTGGGCAGTTAAGCGTTGCAACTTGAATCTAGTCTAAACAAGAGCTGAAAGGAAGCTACAACTTCAAGAGCTTAAGGAGATCCAAATGGAGGCTTACAAAAATGCTCAGATTTACAAGGAGAGGACAAAGTGGCTGCATGACCAGATGATTCATTGTAGGACATTTAAGCCTAGGCAACGAGTTCTTCTCTAGGTAAGTTACATTCTCATTGGGAAGGACCTTTTCTGATTACTCATGTGTATCCTTATGGTATCACGCAGGTGGAAGAACCAACATCAAAGAGAAGGTTCACAGTGAATGGCCATAGGCTTAAGCACTTCTATGAAGCACTCAACTAGGAAAAATCACCAGGAGAGGAATTGCACTTGTTAGATGCATACTACCTAGCACCTTGATAAGCCTTTTAATCCCATCCTTTTCTTTCAATTGTAGGTGTTTGCTTGAATTAAATAAGGATAGCTACATGATAATTTCATTTATGTACATGAATAAAATTTTTCGGATAGTTACCATGACAACTGATGAATAAAATTTGGTTTTTGTGCAATTTATGTACTTTGGCTATATCTTAGGTTGTAGGAGGTTTCTTTTACAAAATCAATTTCTATGGATAGCTATGAGATTGAGCTACAACTTCCATAAAGAAACCACGTGCAAATTCTGAATGAATTGGACAAGGCAAAATATTGAACTCTGATCACAAGAGGGGCATTGGACAGAGCAGATCAACCGCACACTGCTTAGTTTTTTGGCCACATCTCATAAATGGGAAGGAGTTTAGCTGTGAAATTTGAGTCTTTGGAAAGCCAACTCAAAGAGCTACAAATCTCATGAAGGCAACAGAAGAAGATAAGGCCATTTCAATTTAGTTATGCATGGGTAAAGTTCAGCAAGCCTCCATGGAGTAGGAAACTAGGCTGATTTGTATGATTTGGGCCATGATACTCCTCCATCCGAATTCAGGGCCTAGAATCATACCCAAACCACTTGGGATTATTGTCCAAGTTGAGGCCTAATCCATTCTAGAAGGTGGGAAGAGTTTCAAGGCAAGCAAGAACTAGTTAAAGGAGCATTAAGTGCAAGGAAGATGAAGAAGCAAGCATGGACTGCATTGGAAAGGAGACACTAACCACGTGACATGCTGTAACCTTGGGATCTTGAACAGCCAAAGGAGCATTAATTGCAAGGAAGATGAAGAGGTGGTGAACAAACATAGAAAATGGGTGGTCACAGGCTAAAAAAAGAGGAGGAGAGAGGACAAACAGAAACAACTCATTCTTCTCATTTTGCATTTCTCTTTTCCTTTGTTCCATGATTGTGTAAATCATTTTAACTTTAGGGTTCTTGAGCTCATGTACTTGGAGATCATGTTTTATCATTGAATGAATGCATTCTGATTTTCTCATTCTAGCCTATTCTCATTCAATCACTTAATGGGATTCCTTAAGTGATTATACCAATTGGTTTTGGGTGAGTTAAGAAGTGTCTTAAGAGCTACTAATCAGTAACTTGAGTCATGATTAGGGTGAAATTGAGGGACAGATTTACTGGTTAGGTTAGTGAACTCTAGTGCTTAGGCTAGTTAGATTGCATGATAATTGCACAATAGTGAGTTTTTTGTGAGTCATGGTTAGTCGAATCTAAGCGATCGTCTAGAGATTTTAGGGAGTGCAAAGTTGTCTAACACAAGATGTTAGCTAGGACTAGGGCTAACCAATTAGACATACATTCCTATATTCTTAGGAATCGAGGATAGGTCATCGAGGTTTAACAATTATTGGAATTAGTCTCATATCATGTAATTTAAAAAATACATTGGTTCATTAGGAGACGACTAAGGTCATGCCACTAACTACAATCTTTTAGGGCACCTTAAGAATTAAATTGACTAACACGATACTCAAATTTGTCAATTACCCATTTATTTGATGGAATTCAATGGATTGAGAGTAAAAAGTCAAAATGTTATTATTCTTGTGATTAATTTGATGTTTGGTGCAAGCATGAATTTTAACTTCATAATCTGTTTGTGTGAATGAGTCCTTGCAATTAAAGAAGAAATTTAGTTAGGAACACATGAAAGGACTATTTTGTTCCCCTTGAACTAAAGCATTTAATACTTGTAATGAAAGAAATTAGGATCATTTATCCCATCACTTGATGGAATTCAATGGATTTAATTCAGTGTGTGATGTCATAATGTTGTTATTCTTGTGATTAAATTAAAGCTTGGTGCCTACACCACAAATTTTAGCTTCATAATTAGTTTGTGAGAATGAGTCCTTGTAACTAAAGGAGAAACCTTGTTTGCAACAAATGAAGAGACAATTTCATTCTCCTAAAATTGAAACATTCAATGTCAGTAAGGAAAAATAGTTAAGATCAATGATTCCTTAGTTTGATTGAATTCAATGGATTTAGAGTGTGATGTTTTAGAATTTAACCATTCAATTCCTATAAGGTAAGACAATCAAGATCAATTACTCCTTTATTTCATGGAATTTAATGGATTTAGAGTTTGCTGTCATAATGTCATTATGATTGTCATTAATTTAATATTTGGTGCATGCACCATTTTTACTTCATAAATAGTTTGTGTATATGATTTGTTGCAAGAAAAGTAGAAATCTAGTTAGCAAGAAATAAAGAGATAGTTTCATCTAATAGAAAATTCTACTAAGCATGTTTTGTTTACCCTTACCTTAGTTCCTCTGTGAATCCATTGCATTTTGTAAGGGTGAGGAATCTCTTTAGTTTTCAAGCTTAGCTTCTTTATCATTTTTGTTGCTGCCACATTAGAAGTGTTTCCATTATCAATAATGAGATCACATAATTTTCCATGAGAAGTGCACCGAGTATGAAAGATGCTTTCTTACAACCCCTCATTTTCATCTTGCTTAGAAGTGATGTTCAAACTTCTATGAATCACAAGCATTTTACCCTCATTTGTGCAGATAACTTCATTGTCATAAATAGGGTCTCCCAAATTTTATTCATTCTCTTCAACATCTTCCTCCATAAAGGTCATAACTTTGTGATTTGGGCATTTAGAAAAAATATGCCCATAGCCTTGGCATTTAAACCATCTTTTTGAGCTCTTATTAGAACTAGCTTGTTTGACACCTTTGGAAGCACTTTTGTCACCAAAAGACTTGGTCAAAGAGTGTGGCCTTGAACTTAAACCACTCCCTTAGTTTGAAGGAAAAGTTCTAGTGGCTAATTTTGGAGTAGCCTTTTGAACCTCCTACCTTAGCTTTTTAATAGTCAAAGCAATCATTCTTACATCGTTGAAAGACCAATATGGTTGCAATCAAACAACATTATCAATCTCCCTTTTTAGGCCTCTCAAGTATCAGACAATAGTTTTCACTTTTGGTTTAACTAAATCACCCTTCATTATGAGTTGTTCAAACTCCACAGTATATTCCTCCACACTCATTTCTAGTTATTGCTCAAGAGAGTGAATTTTCATGTACATCTCCATTTGATAATCCTCATGTAGAAATCTTCATTTCAACTCCTTCATTTTCTCCCATGTTCTAATTTTTCTTCTCCCCTCTCGATCTCTTCATTTCTTCAAGTTCTCCCACCATAAAGAAGCATACTTCCTAAGTTTCAAAGCCACCTACTTGACCTTCCTATCCTTAGGAAACTCCTTGTATTCGAAAAGAGGTTGGAATGATTCCTTAAACTTGGGAATTTCAATCTTCATGTTTAATCCTCTAAAGTTGGAATGATTCCTTCTCATAGAAGAGCAATGAAAAAAGGAGCTATTACTTGATTCTTGATAATCATCAGAAAACAAGTTTTCATGTGCAGCATTACAAGAATCATCATCATCATCATCACATATTCCTTCATACTAATTCAAGTGCTGTTGGAGTTCATTAAGTTGTCTCCTCAATTCATCCATCTTAAAATCACGACTCCCTCATTCTAGAGTTGCAATACGTTATCCACAATGAGCCATGAAACTTAGGTCTTATGGGTTATGCTCTAATACCAAACTTGATATGAGAAAAGGATTCAATAGTAAACTTCACTCTAAGGATACAAGAGAAACTCCACCACCTTAGAGATATAAGGCTAATAGCACTCACCACTCTTAAGGTACCTACTCAAGAGATACAAAAATGCTAAAGTTAAGTCACCACTCAATGGAATCCACCATAAAGTTACAGAATATAGAAGAAAATTCTTTAAACTCCTTAGGGTAAGAGTTTAATTATTCACCAAAAGTCTACTTTTTCAAATACCAAAGAAAACTATAAATAAAAGGCTTTAGAACATCTATCCAAGTATAGGAAAATGCTTCAATATCCTAACTTTTGACTATCCTGGTGGCTAGTAAAGAAACTTGACTCATGATGTTCTAAATTCATCTGAATCTAGACATCTAGTGCTTTTAAATGGCTACTCATGACTGTCATTGGGCATGGGCTAAAGGTCTAATAGTTGGAACAAGTTTGACATGCAATTTGCTCTTCTAATAGCATAATGAGCATTTTTTGTGCTTGGCCTAAGTCTTTGATTAATTCTTGGTTGTTCTCAAGAGATGCTCTAGCATCACAATACTTGCAAGGAATGACAATCAAAATCAATGACTCCTTTTTTTGAAAGAATTTAATGGATTTAGAGTCTGATATTCTATAGTTGATCCATTCAATTCCTGCAAGTAAAGACAACTGAGATGAATTACTCCATTATTTGATAGAATTCAATGGATTTAGAGTATGTAATCATAATGTTGTTATTTTATGATTAATTTAATGTTTGGTGCATACACCATTTTTAACTTAACAATCAATTTGTGTGAGACTTTGCAACTTTAAAATAAACCATTCAATACCCACAATGAAAGAAAATCATAATCAATTACTCCTTTATTTGATGACATTCAATGGATTTTAAGTGTGAGGTCATAATGTCATTATTCTCATGATTAATTTAATGTTTGGTGTAAGCACCACAAATTTGAACTTCATAATTAGTTTGTGAGAATGAGTCCTTGTGACTAAAGAAGAAATCAAAATCTTGTTAAGAAGAAATGATGAGATAGTTTCATTCTCCTAGATTTTAACTGTTTTATACCAATAAGGAAAGAAAATTAAGATTGAAACACCTTTAGTTGTTGGAAATCAATGGATTTAAAGTGAGATGTTCTATAATTGTCATTCCATTCCTACAAGTAAAGACAATTGAGATGAATTATTCCTTTACTTGACACAATTCAATGGATTTAGAGTGTGTAGCCATAACATCATTATTCTCATGATTAATTTAATGTTTGGTGCATGTACTTCACAATCAATTTGTGTAAATGAGACCTTGCAACTAAAGGGAAAATTTTGTTAGCAAGAAATAAACAAAACAATTTCATTCTCCTAAAATTGAACCATTCAATACCTATAGTAAAAGAAAATCATGATCAATTACTCCTTTATTTGATGACATTCAATGGATTTTGAGTGTAAGGTCATAATGTCATTATTCTCATGATTAATTTAATGTTTGGTGCTTGCACCACAAATTTTAACTTCATAATTAGTTTGTAAGAATGTGTCTTTGTAACTAGTGGAGAAATCTTGTCAGCAAGAAATGATGAGACAGTTTCATTCTCTTAGAATTTAACCATTCTAATCAAATCAAGTTTAAGTGAAGGACTTATATGGTTTTCTTGTCTTGCTAATTTTACATTATCATTATCAAATCCTAATTTAATGCATGCTTTATGCTTGAATAATAAAACATAAGGATTTGATATGACACTTGTATTCAAAAGTTTGATTCTTATTTATAGAATTCATTATAAGGTTATGAACACCATAGTTTCTCTTAAGTCTCTTGATGGGAAAATGGAAGCATTGGTAGCACCTTGTACCAATTGTACCAATGTTTTCCATAACTTTTGCATGCAAGGGTCATGTAAAAGGAAACAAGGTGAATGTACGAGACAATGCACATGGTAGCAAAGTTAGGAGAGGCTACATGTAAGCTATGGCATTGGCAAGAACTTGGACTTGATGGTGTAAGTATCATTATTACGACATTGTGGAACCATGGAACAATAAGTGATGGCATTAGCTTTAAGTAGGGAAGGCATTTGGGGCATTGGTTGGTGCGACAACATGTGACAATGATGCTCAGTGCAAGTTATAAGGGAACATGGGCTGCCAAGGAGATAAGTTGACCAAGTAAGACCTAAGGTGTCACTATCTCCTTGAATGGTGCAGCAGGAGGTTGCTAAGAAGTGGGGAGTTGTCCCAAAAAAAGGGGAACCCACTAAGCATGATTGGCTTGGCAGCCAAGTCATGCATGTCCCTAAGTAGTTGAAGGTGTCAACTACCACCACTATAAATAGATATAATGTGGTAGCCAAGAGCCAAATACAACACTTATACACAACACTTGAGTGATTCAATTGGAGGAAACATTTGGGTGAGAGGCAAGAGTGTGGTGCTTGGCATTATATTCCTTTATATACTTTTGGGAGAAAAGTAATAAAAGGTTGGGAAGGTTTCCATAATTGCCATGTGCCTATTTGCTTTCTTTGTGTGCAATTGTGTGAAAAGTTGATTTCTTTGTTGTGTGGTGGTTAGGCTGAAACCAAGAGGGCATCTTAATTCCATCACTTGGCCAAAAATTTTGGTTCAGAAATTTGGCTGGGTGACAATTGGTATTAGAGCTACTCTACTTCTTCTATTACATTAGCAAGGTTAGATGGAATGAGAAGGACAAGGAAACAAGTTAGTCAAACACAATATAAAGTTGACTTTCCTCCCTTTACTTCTACCTTTGTGGTTAATGAATCACTAGATCATACCTTGAGATTGAAGTCTCCCTCTTTATCTAATATGGGTTATCATGATGAAGACCAAAGCATGTAAGTTCTTAAGACCTATAATGAGGTTGAAGAACAAGTGATAACAACCAAGTTTTGCATAATATTTTGCCTCATACTTAATATCTTATGCATGCTTGATAGTCTAGAAGATGTAATTTGATTGATTTTTCACTTAGTTGTCAATATGCCTAATTATCAAAAAAGTGTTAAATTCTGTTTTGGTGCAGTTTATGTACTTCAGCTATTTCTTAAGTTGCAGGAGGTTTCTTTTAATGAAACCAATTTCTATAGATAGCTAAGAGACTAAGCTAGGACTTTCATAAAGAAACCATGTGCAAATTCTAAACCAATTGAACAAGGCAAAATATTGAACTTTGATCATGAGAGGGGCACTAGATAGAGTAGATTAACTGCGCACTACTTTGTTTATCTCATAAACAGGAAGGAGTTTAGCTGCAAAATTTGAGTCATTGGAAAGCTAACTCGAAGAGCTACAACTCTCATGAAGGCAATAGAAGACGATAAGGCCATTACAATGGAGTTATGCATGGATGAAGTTCAGGAATCCTCTATGGAGTAGGAAACTGGGCTGATTTGTATGTTTTGGGCCATGATACTCCACCATCCAAATTTAGTGCTTGGAATCATGTCCAAACCACTTGGGATTATTGTTCAAGTCAAGGACTAATCCATTCTAGAAGGTGGGAAGAGTTTCAAGGCAAGTAAGAACTAATCAAAAGAGCATTAAGTGCAAGGAAGATGAAGAGGCAAGTAAGGACTGCATTAAGAAGAAGAGAATTACCTTGTGACATGCTACAAGATCATGAATGACCAAAGGAGCATTAATTGAAAGGAAGATGAAGAGGTGGTGAATGGACATTGAAAATAGATAGTCATGGGCTGGAAAAAAAAAGGGAGAGGACAGATGGAAACAACCTCATTTGTCTCATTTTGCATTTCTCTTTTCCTTCATTCCATGACTGTGTAAATCATTTTAACTCTAGGGTTCTTAAACTCATGCACCTAGAGATCATGTTTTATCATTGAATGAATGCATTTTGGTTTTCTCATTCTAGCCTTATTCTTGTTTGGTCACTTAACGGGATTCCTAAAACTGATTGGTTTTGGGTAAGTTAAGAAGTGTCTTGAGAGCTATTGATCGGTAACTTGAGTTACACTTAGGTTGAGATTAAGGGGTAGTTTTGCTACTTAGGTTAGTGAACTCTGATGCTTAAGCTAGTTAGATTGCATGATAATTGTGCAATAGTGGGTTTTTCATGAGCCATAGTTAATCAAATCCAGGCAATTGCCTAGAGATTTTAGAGAGTGCAAAGTCATCTAGTGCGACATCTCAGCTAGGACTAGGGCTAACCAACTAGATATACATTCCTATATTCTTAGAAATCAAGGATAGGTCATTAAGGTTTAAGAATTACTAGAGTTAGTTTCATATCATATAGTCTAAAAAATACATTGGTTCATTGGGAGATAACTAAGGTCATGCCATTGACTACAAGCCTTTGAGCCACCATAATAATTAATTTGATCGACATGATAGTCTAATTTGTCAACAAGCTAAAGAGTTATTTTACTCTTCTAAAAATTCCCTAAAGAGAAAATGGTTTTTTATGACCTTTACTCCAATTTAACAAGAGCAATGGTCATGAAGTCATAAAAAAATATATTGCCAATATGGGTGTTGTTGATATTTTTACTTATATGACAATGGTTTATATACTTAAAAGAATTTTTTTTTTTTTTATTTTACAACTTGATGGAAGCCAAATTATACTAGCTCAAATCAATAAGGGAGTTGATGCTTTGCAAAACCTTGGAGGACTAATGACAAGGGCAAGGTCAAAGAAAATAAAGGAAGCTCTCAACAACTTGTTGTGTGACATTTACCATCAGGAAGTTGCTGGGTACGAGTTAAGGATGATGGAGGCTTCACCAGAGCTTGCAAATGTGTCATCTGTGGAGGAATTTGAGAACCATGGCCTTGGGAAGGATGTTGGATTTGGGAGCCCATGTTTGGGCATTTAAATGGATTATTTTTATGGGCTATATTGTTATGTAGTGGGTTGAACGAATTTCCTTAATAAGCCCATCTTATTAGCTAGGGATTTTGGGGGTACGAATTTCCTTAATAAGCCCATCTTATTAGCTAGGGTTTTTGGGAGTACGAATTTCCTTAATAAGCCCATCTTATTAACTAGGGTTTTTAGGGGTACGAATTTCCTTAATAAGCCCATCTTATTAACTAGGGTTTTTGGGGGATAGCATATAAAAAGGGCATAAAGGGTGGCTGGAGGCAGAACAGATTTTTGATGAATGTATGAGCTATTTTTCTGGTTCTTTGAGAACTAATTCTGAACTTTCATACTTGAGTGTGTTGGCTCAATAGACTTATCTTCTTCAACGTTGTTGTTCTAAGGAGTGGCGTCTGAATCTAATAGTTTTAGTTCTTGGTTGTTTATAACCATTGGGTCAGAACTCCAAATCCTTTAACCTTTGTTAGAATAATCCTATACCAACATTGGTGTTGAGTTCCGTTTACATATAATCAGAGTTCGTATCATTTGGTATCAGAGCCTTGGCTTTAACTCATGTTAGTTATACCTTTGTTATCATCTATTTCATGTATTCTTCATTGTTGGTTGAATAATCAAAAAAAAAAAAAACAAAAGAAAAGAAGAAAAAGACACAAAAAAAAAAACAAAATCATATATTTCTTGGGTTTCCTTTCTGATATTTGTTTCTTCTATAGAAATACCCATTAGTTAACCAAAAAAAAAAAAAAAAAGGGGCTTTATTGCTCAACTGGTCATTTACTCAATTATATTCAATAATTAAATGTTGTTTGATTGCACTACTCATATTATTGAATTCCTTGACATTCTGTTTGCTTTATTGCCCATCTTCTTGATCTTGTCACTTCTTTGAAGAGGTAGGCCTAGGATTGATATATTCAAGTTTTGTTTGTTCTAAATTTAGTTTGCTTGGAACTATTGAAAGAGCTTTTAGAGTCTTGAAAATTCATTGTGTGAAACACGAGAGTTGAGGACTACTATAGTTGAGTGGAGAGCAAACACGCAAGGGAGTGAGTTTTGTGAGGTATATTCTTTATTTACTAACAATCTTACATATCCAATGTCTAATACTAAAGAAGGCAGTTCCCCACATGGAGAGGAGGAAGTAGTTGTTCCAGATTTCAAATTGCTTATGAAATCCTTAGAACAGAAGTTTGATAGGATTGACCAAATGTTTTGCGAAGTTCGAGACAGGATGGATAAAATAGAAGGGGAATCAAGTGTCAATCCTAAGAGGCCAGCTGGGAGGGTCATGAAGGAGCAATTTGAACATGACTTTGGTGAAGATGGTGATGATTATTATGATGACGGTGATAATGCTAGTAGAAACTTCAGAGGTGGATTTAGAGGAGGACGTGGTAATAGGAATGGTAGAGGAGTAAGAGGTAATGGAAATGTTTATGGTAGATATAATGGAGGTTGGGATAACAGAAATAGAGTGGAGGAAGGAGTAGACAAAAATCTTAATAGTATTAAAATGAAAATACCTTCTTTCCAAGAGAAAGCTGACCCTGATGTCTATTTGGATTGGGAACAAAGGGTAGAATTAATATATGAGTGCCATAACTTCTCTGAGGAGAAGAAAGTGAAGTTAGCTGTGGCAAAGTTCACTGATTATGCTGTAGTATGGTGGGACTAGCAAATTACCACTAAGAGAAGAAATTTGGAGAGAACCATAGAAACTTGGAATGAGTTGAAGACTGTGATGAGAAGAAGATTTGTTCCTAGCTCTTATTATAGGGATTTGTATAACAAGTTGCAGAGCCGTACGCAAGGTTCCAAGAGTGTGGAAGAGTACCATAAGGAGATGGAAATTGTTATGGTTAGGGCAAATGTAATGGAGGATAGGGAGACAACCATGGCTAGGTTCCTCTAAGGGTTGAATAGAAGGATAGCTGATGTGGTCAAACTGCAACACTATGTAGAGCTTGAAGACATGGTACACATTGCCATGAAAGTTGAGAGGCAGCTTAAGGGAAGGAGCACTTCTAGAAATAATCAAAACTTAAGTTCATCTTTTTGGAAGTCGAATTGGGGGAAGAAGGAAGAGAAGATGACTTCTAAGCTTAAAACCAATTCACATAGACCCAAGACTAGTGAGGGCAGCCTGGAAAAGGGCAAATTTGAAGAAAAACTTGAGGGCATCCAAGGAAAAACTAGACACATCAAATGCTTTAGATGTCTGGGTATGGGTCATGTGGTTTCACAATGTCCTAACAAGAGAACCATGTACCTTAAGGAGAATGGTGACTATGTGTCTGGCAACGATGCTAGTGATGAAGACGAAATGCTGCCACTAAAGGATGCTAGTGATGTTGATGAAGGGATAGAGTATCCAGAGCATGGTAGAAGGCTTTTAGTAGCAAGGAGAGCCCTTAGTGTGCAGGTTAAGGAGGAGGATGATGTTGAGATGTAGCAGGAAAATATTTTCCATACTCAATGTTTGGTTCAAGATAGACTCTGTTGCTTGATCATCGATGGAGGTAGTTGCACTAATGTAGCAAGTACAAAGTTGGTGGATAAATTGAACTTGCCTACAACCAAACATCCTAAGCCATATAATTTGCAATGGTTGAATGACAGTGGAGTGCTGAAAGTGACTAAACAAGTTGTGGTTCCATTTTCCATTGGTAGATATAAGGACGAGTTGTTTTGTGATGTTGTACCTATGCAGGCTGGGCATTTGTTATTGGGCTGTCCTTGGCAATTTGATAGAAAAGTTTTGCATGATGGTTACAAGAATCACAATTCTTTCACCATGGATGGAAAACCATTTACACTTATTCCATTGACTCCAAAATAGGTGTATGAAGACCAAGTGAGACTTTATGCAAGTGAGCAAAAGGGGACAAGTGAAAAGAAAGAGAGAGTTGAGAGAAAAGAAAGTGAAGGAGAGAAAAACAAGGTAAACGCATTTAAGAGTGCTAAGTACAAGAGTGGTCAGGTTCATGAGAGTGAAGATGAAAGAAAACAAGTGAGTGTGTTTGCAAAAGGAGCAGATGTTAGGGTTGCCTTCCAAGCTAGGCAACAAATGATCTTGATCCTTTACAAGGATTCTTATTTCTCTAACATTGACCTTGATGCATCTTTGCCTAGTGCTATTTCATCTTTATTGCAGGACTATAATGATATGTTCCCTAAGGAGATCCCAGATGGTTTACCACCAAGGAGAGGGATTGAACATCACATTGATCTTATTCTTGGAGCTCCCATTCCCAATAAGCCAGCGTATAGAAGTAATTCTAAGGAGACAAAGGAGTTTCAGAGGCAAGTTGATGAGTTGATGAGGAAGGGACATGTAAGGGAGAGCATGAGTCCATATGCAGTGCCAGTGTTGCTTGTGCTAAAGAAAGATGGATCTTGGAGGTTGTGTGTCGATTGTAGAGCTATCAACAAAATAACAGTTAAGTATCAACATCCTATACCCAGGCTTGATGATATGCTAGATGAATTACATGGTGCTTGTTACTTCTCTAAAATTGACCTTAAGAGTGGGTATCATCAAATTAGGATGAGGGAAGGAGATGAATGGAAAACTGCATTCAAGACCAAGCATGGTTTGTATGAATGGTCAGTTATGCCCTTCGATTTGAGTAATACACCTAGTACTTTTATGAGATTAATGAATCATGTTTTGAGACCTTTCTTAGGAAAGTTTGTTGTGGCTTATTTTGATGACATATTAGTATACAACATGAATTTAGAAGAGTATGTTGAACATTTGCATTGTGTGCTTGATGTTTTAAGGAAAGAGAAACTGTATGCCAATTTGAAGAAATGCGATTTTTGCAAGGATCATATCATTTTCTTGGGTTATGTTATGTCTGCTCATGGCATAGAGGTTGATAAAGAGAAGATTAAGGCAATTCAAGAATGGCCTACTCCTAAAAGTGTGAGTGATGTGAGGAGTTTCCATGGTTTGCCAAGTGTATTACTTGTAGACAAGCTAAGTCTAGGGTTTTGCCCCATGGTAAGTATATGCCCTTAGAAATTCCTTGTGAACCTTGGACCAACATTTCTATGGATTTTATTCTTAGGTTACCTAGGTCCAAGAAGGGCTGAGATTGTATTCTTGTTGTAGCTGACAGGTTTTCAAAGATGGCACATTTCATTGCGTGCACCAAAACGAATGATGCCACACACATTGCAGACTTATTTTTCAGAGAGATTGTTTGCCTACATGGAATGCTGAAGAGTATTGTATCAGATCGTGATGCAAAATTTTTGAGCCATTTTTGGAAGACATTGTGGGGTAAGCTTGGAACAAAGTTGTTGTTTTCTACAACTTGCCACCCACAAACTGATGGACAGAATGAGGTAGTAAATCGAACTCTTGGTACATTGTTGCATGCTGTTATTGGTAAGAATTCTAGAACTTGGGAAGAATGTTTGCCTTTTATGGAATTTGCCTATACTCGTGTTGTTCATAGTGCTACGGGTTATTCTCCTTTCGAGCTTGTTTATGGTTTTAATCCATTATCTCCTTTGGATTTAACACCATTGCCTATACAGGACAAGGTTAATTTGGATGGGAAAAAGAAGGCTAAAGTGGTTAGGCAACTTCATGAGAAAGCTAGGCTTAACATTGAGAGAAAAACCAAATAATATGAAACACAAGCCAACAAAGGTCGTAGGCATATCACTTTTGAACTTGGCGATTGGGTTTGGGTACATTTATGGAAGGATAGATTTCCTATGTAAAGGAAATCAAAGTTGCAACCAAGGGGAGATGGTCCTTTTCAAGTGGTGGCAAGAGTCAACGATAATGCATATAAACTTGACTTGCCAGGTGAGTATAATATGAGTGCAACATTTAATGTTTCTGACCTTTCTCCTTTTCTCTTTGATGATGTAGGTGCTGATTTGAGGACAAATCATTTTGAGGAGAGCGGGAATGATGGAAGCCAAATTGTACCAGCTTAAATCAATAAGGGAGTTGATGCTTTGCAAAACCCTGGAGGACCAATGACAAGGGCAAGGTCAAAGAAAATAAAGGAAGTTTTCAACAACTTGTTATGCGACATTTACCATCAGGAAGTTGCTGGGTACGAGTTAAAGATGATGGAGGCTTCACTAGGGCTTGCAAATGTGTCATCTGTGGAGGAATTTGAGAACCATGGCCTTGGGAAGGATGTTGGATTTGGGAGCCCATGTTTGGGCATTTAAATGGATTATTTTTATGGGCTATATTGTTATGTAGTGGGTTGAACGAATTTCCTTAATAAGCCCATCTTATTAGTTAGGGTTTTTGGGGGTATGAATTTCCTTAATAAGCCCATCTTATTAACTAGGGTTTTTGGGGGATAGCATATAAAAAGGGCATAAAGGGTGGTTAGAGGCAAAACAGATTTTTGATGAATGTATGAGCTATTTCTCTGGTTCTTTGAGAACTAATTCTGAATTTTTATACTTGAGTGTATTGGTTCAATAGACTTATCTTCTTCAACGTTGTTGTTCTAAAGAGTAGTGTCTGAATCTTATAGTTTTGGTTCTTGGTTGTTTATAACCATTGGGTCAGAACTCCAAATCCTTTAACCTTTGTTAGAACAATCTTATACCAACATTGGTGTTGGGTTCTGTTTACATATAATCGGAGTTCGTATCACAACTTCTAATGAGTGTTTAGCTTTGGAAAAAGCTTATAAGAAATATTTAACGAAAAAAAGGTAAAAGGGTTAAATAATATTCACCCTTTACCTTTAAATCTTTGTTAATTGATGATAATGAGACTATTTCTTCATGTCATAAGTTTAAAGCAACTGCCTTATGTTGTTATAAAGTAAGGTAATTATAGTAATTTGTATGTTCAATTTGTTGGATCTCAACTTACTTGTGTTGGGAAAAAGGTTAAGGAAACAACTCAAAATAAGGTTGTTAATCCCAAACCTTTAGTTAAACTAAAAATAGGAAAAAAGGTTTTATTTAATCTCAAGAAATAAACGACAAAATGATAGTTAAAGGTTCTAATAAATCGAAATTGATAAATGAAATCTTTAAAAGACTTCAAAATCTAGGCTTCAAAAGCCAAAGAGGCTATTGCATTAGAAAAAGTGGAACAAATTACAGCTGAAAGTGATATAGAAGATTATATAGATAAGTTACAAAATACGTTCTTATCAAAATAACAACCTTTGAAGGAAATCCCTTCTCCTTCTTATGTAAAGAAACATTTTGATGATAATAAAATGACCTGTAATAAGGCTCAAATAAAACTATATTACGCAAGACCAAAATTTGTTGATTTTGTATTAGAAGAACAAGTTAATTATAACTATGTTCAATATGACAATAGTAGCATAGTAGAATGGAATTTAAATGGTCAAACAAAGCATCAAATTTTTTTGCTATTACATTATATTATGATGTTTGCAATTGCTATTAAAACAAAGGGTAATTGTGACCTTGAGATTGCAAAAAAAATTACAAGTAGATTTACCAAATAGCTTAAACACTGGTCATATTTTTATTTGTCAAAAGAGGCAAAATAATAAATATTTTCTATATTTAAGATGAAATCTAGAGTATTACCTTTTGATAGTGTTAATACACTTATTTATACCATTATCAATTATTTTATTGGTACTACCACTCTATTAGTCTATAAGATTTATGAACAACTCATTAATTTGAGATGCCTTGACTTGACGCACTTTAGGTGGTATAAATTGTGTTCTTCTCTAAAATTTTTACTAGAGAAGATAGCTAGAATATTTTCTAGAAAGAAAAATTTCCTTTGGCATTACCTACCGTATTTGCCGAAGGAATTAACCATATTAAAACCATTGATTATAATGAATATACTTATGGAGAATTAGATGATGAAGTAGTAGTTGAAGGAGTTAAACTTTATAATAAAATGAAATTACATAAGCAATTGTGGAATGAAAAAAGCTTAAGGCAAAAGAGCTTTAGGAAGCTTTTGTAAAAAGATGGATTGTCCAACCATTTGATAGCTTAAAAAACAAAAGACTAAGTGTTATCACTCCTACAATAAAAAAAAAGCAATATAGTAAAACAAAAAAGGTCCTCATAAAGTCTAGGAAGCTAAAAATAAAAGAAAAAAAAAAGAAAAAGTCTCAATCTAAAAAGATAATTGTTTTCTATAAGTGTGGGCACATGGGGCACTATTCTAATATATGCAAAATGAAGTAAAAATTTCAAGAGTTAGCTATAAGTGAAGATATTAATAGATCATTATGCATAGATCATTAGATTTTGAAATAGAAGTTATTAAAAAAGGTCAATATAATCATTACAAGGCAATGATGGACTCTGTCTTCAAATTCCTTTTGTACTAGTTAAGAATTTATCCCAACATGTTATTTTGGGATTCTTTTTTTTTTTTTTTTGCATATGATGCTTTACCCTATTAAAGAAATTAATAATAAGGGTATTTAAGCCAAAATTAATGGAAAGATTATTTGCATTGAATTTATGTATATCCCTTAATATAACGAGATAGATTTACCTCACAAAAATACTAAGAGATCAAAAAATTTTATTTTTTCCTTTCAAGACAAGATTGCTCATAAGCATCTATGATGCAAGAGCATCTTATGAGAAAAACCAATAATTAATCCAAGACTTGGTCCAAGTACAAAAAATGCCCATTTTGCTATTAGTTGAAAAAAATGCACATCAAACTTGTTACAACTGTTGGGCCTTTAGTCCAAGCCGAATGACAGTTCATGAGTAGTCATTTAAAAGCTTTAAATATCTAGTTTCGCATGAATTAGGAACATCAAGAGTAAAGTTTTCCTTTATTAGCTGCTAAGATAGTCAAAATTCAAGATTAGAATTTAATGGCTAGTTGAGTGGATGCTTAGTATGAAAATACAGAGTTATTGCTACATTTTCCTAGGCTTAAGGGGATGTTTTAAAGAATTTTATTTATAATTTTCTCTTGTATTTGTGGAGGAGACTTTTGGGATTAATTAATTGAGTGGTGACTTAAATTTAATGTTTTTGTATCTCTTGAGTGGATTTCTTAAGAGTGGTGAGTGTAACCAACTTTGTATCTCTAAGGTGGTGGTGTTTGTCTTGTATCCTTGGAGTGAAATTTAGGGTCAAATCCTTTTCCCATATCAAGTTTGGTATCAGAGCCTTAGTTTTCATGGCTCATGGTGGACAATGTATTATAACTCAATATAGAGATAAAAGTGATTTTAAGATGGATGAATTAAGGAGACAACTTCATGAACTCTAACAGTGCTTGAATCGTTATGAAGGAATGTATGATCATGATGATGATACTTCTAATGCTACACATGAGAACCCATTTTTTGATGATTATCAAGAATCAAGATATGGCTTCTCTTCTCATCGCTCTTCAATGAGAAGGAATCATTCCAACTTTAGAGACTTTGACGTGAAGATTGAAATTCCCAAGTTTAAAGGAAAAATGCAACCAAATGAGTTTCCTGATTGGCTAAATACTATTGAAAGTATTTTTTGAGTTTATTGAATTTCATAAGGATAAGAAGGTAAAGTTGGTGACCTTGAAACTTAGGAAGTATGCCTCTTTATGGTGGGATAATTTGAAGAAACAAAGAGATCAAAAAGGAAGAAAAAAAATTAGAACGTGGGAGAAAATGAAGGAGTTGAAAGCGAGATTTCTACCTAAGGATTATCAAATGGAGATGTTCATGAAAATTCATTCTCTTAAGCAACAACCAAAAATGAGTGTGGAGGAATATATTATGGAGTTTGAACAACTCATGATGAAGGGTGATGTGGTTGAACCAAAAGAGCAAGTTATTGCTTAATACTTGAAAGGCCTAAAAACAAGAGATTGGTGATGCTATTTGATTGTAACCATATTGGTCTTTCAATGATGTAAGAAAGCTTGCCTTAACTATTGAAAAGTAAGTCTTTTGGTGACAACAAGCTATTTCTTCCAATAATTGCTCAAAAAGATGCTTTAAATGCCAAGGCTATGGGCATATTGCCTTTGAATGCCCAAATCATAGAGTTGTGACATTGGTGGAGGAAGATGTTAAAGAGGATGATGAAGAGCTGGGAGTCCCTATTTACATTAAAGAAATTATCTACAATGATGAGGGAGAATGCTTGTGATTTAAAGAAGTTTGAACGTCACTCCTAAGCAAGACAAAAATGAGTGGCTGCAACAAAGCATTTTCATACATGGGGCACTTCTCATGGCAAATTGGGTGACCTCATGATTGATAGTGGAAGCACTTCTAAGGTGGTAGCAACAAAGATGGTGGAGAAGCTAAGCCTGAAAACCAAAGAACATCCTTGCCCTTACAAAATGCAATGGATTCATAAAACATGCTTATAGAAATTTCTAAACAAATCCTTTTCTTGTATTAACCTATAAAAGAAAATTTCTTCTCCTCTTATTATAGGTCGTACAAGAAATAAAAAAAATGACAGAATCACTGATATGTTTAGAAATTCCCACAGCCTTATGGAATAGGAATGAACATATGTTGAACTACCATATGAGCTAGACTTTCATGAAAATCAAATTTCATCAAAGGCTAGACCCATTGCTATAGGCCCTTGGCATTTAGAAATATGTAAAACAAAGATACAAAAACTCCTTAAGAAGGGACTTATTTGGTAAAGTACAAGTCCTTGGAGTTGTCTTGCATTATACGTAGAAAATAATGTAGAATTAGAATGAGGTGTTCCTAGAGTAGTTATTAACTATAAGCCTTTAAATAAGGCATTACAATGGATCAAGTATCCTATACCTAATCAACTCAATCAACTTCATGAAACCAAGATATTTTCAAAATCTGATATGAAATTTGGTTATTGGCAAATTTACATCAATGAGAAAGATAAATATAAAACAACATTTACAACTACTTTTAAGCATTAGGAATGGAATGTCATGCCTTTAGGTTTTAAAAATGCTCCTTCTGAATTTTAGAGGATAATGAATGAAATATTTAATTCTTATTTTGCATTTATGATTATTTATATCAATGATGTGTTGGTTTTTTTTAATACCATCAAACGACATTTTAAACAACTATAATTATTCATTAATGTAATATAAAGGGCAAGATTGACTACTTTGGCAAGAAAAATGAAGCTATTTCAAACCAAGATTTGTTTCCTTGGTCACTTCATATAAAATGGTTCTATTATTCCTATTGATAGATCATTTGAGTTTGTCTTAAGATTTCTTAAACAAAATTTAAGACAAACAACAATTATAAAGATGAAATCTAGAGTTAAAGAACTCTCTTGTTTGGCTATACCCCATCCTGATGCCTTTAAAATCATTAAGACAAATGCATCTAACAAAGTTTATGGTAATATCCTTAAGCAACACTTGTACTCCAAAGACCAAATACTTCACTTCATCTTGGATTATGGAAAGGCACTAGAGTTAATTACTCTATGATTAAAAAAAAAATTCTTTCTATAGTATTATGCATTCAAAAGTTTGCAAATGATTTATTACATCAGAAATTTTTTTTAAAAGTTGATTACAAAATTGCAAAAGATGTTCTTACTAATGATGTTAAGAACATATCATCAAAACAAATCTTTGCTAGATGGCAAGGAATACTATCTGCTTGTGATATTGACATTGAGTTTATATAAGGAAATTCCAATTCCCTTCCTAATTTTCTAACTTATAAATTTTTGTAGGGAAAGTTACATGTGCAAATGCCCACTCATACAGGGGTCGCAATCACCAGTAGAGTTGGTTATTTCATTGGGAAAAATGCATCCAAAAATTCAAATTCCAAAGTTGATAAATTTTATGATGACACTTATGAGCATGCTCTAAACAAAGGGTTAACTTGTCTATTAATTCCAATATACATGGGTTAATTTTGTCCTCTTAAGAGCAATTATGCTAAACATTTACTTAATGAGGTAGCATGCTTTTATCTTAAGGATGACACCAATCCTCATATTTGTCATAAAGATTTTTTATACTATAAATAAATTATATATGAGATAGGATCTGAGGTTGTTGAACCCATCGAAAGGGGTTCTATAACCTTTTAAATTCATTTTATGATATTTATATAATTTAAATAATAAATTAGTTAACATTAATGTAAATTCAAAAACAACATTTTTGAATACAAAATTTCATATTTTAATTTTTACTTAAATTAAATTAAATATTATTCAAATTTATAATATGTTATTATAATTTTTGCAATTTCTATAAAACGTTACTCTAAATTCACTAAAAAAAATTAAATAAACCCTATTTAAATAAAAAATAAATGATTTAATTAATTATATTTTTACTTTAACTATTATTCAAATTTTAATTTTTTTATATAAGTTATGCAATTGAATTAATAGTTTAGTTAATATTAATAAAAAGTGAAAAAACAACATCTTTAATTATAAAATCATAAATTTTAATAGTTACTTAAATCCAAATATTATTAAAATTTAAAATATTTTATTATAATTTTTATAATTTCTTTAAAAAGTTTCTCTAAATTTACAAAAAGAAAAAAAAAATTTAAAATTCAACATCAAATAAAATAGATCATATCTACATAAAAAAATATTAATTTAAATAATTATATTTTTTATTTTAACTATTATTCAAATGTAAATTCTTATTATATATTTTTTTTTTTCATAATTTAAGTAGTAGATTAATGTACATTCATGAAAAGTAAAAAAATCACATTTTTGAATACAAAACTCTAAATTTTAGTAGTTACATAAAATAAAAATAAATGTTATCAAAATTTATAAACTTTTATTAAAATTTGTGTAATTTTAGTAAAAAGTTATTTTAAATTAACTTTAAAGTAAAATAAATCTTATTTGACTAAAAAAAATTGCTTTAAGTAATTTATTTTCTATTCTAACCATTTTTCAAATTCAATGACTTTTTATATAATTTATATAATTTAAGTATTAATTTACTCAACATTTACTAAAAAGTAAAAAATGTCACTTTTGAATAATCCTTTTGAATAAAAAATTGCCCCTTTTGAATAAGCACCAAAAAAGAAATTAATTGCAAGAATAACAATATTATGACTATACACCCTAATTCTATTGAATTCCATTAAATAAAGGAATAATTGATCTTGATTTTTTTTACTTGTAGGTATTGAATGGTTCAATTTTAGAACATCACACTCCAATTCCATTGAATTCCTTCAAACAAAGGATTAATTGATTTTGATTGTTTTTCCCTATAGGTATCGAATGGTTAAATTCTAAGAGAATGAAACTATCTGATCATTTCTTGCTAACAAGATTTCTCCTTTAGCTTTAAGGACTCATTCATACAAACTAATTATGAAGTTGAATTAATGTTGCATTCACCAAACATCAAATTAATCATCTATCCTTTAGTTGCAAGGACTTATTTACACAAAGAAATTTTGAAGTTAAAATTGGTGCATGCACCAAACATCAAATTATTCACAAGAATAAGGACATGCGTAATTGATATTGATTGTCATTACATGCTAGTATTGAATGGTTCAATTCTAGGAGAATGAAACCTTCTCTTCATTTCTTGCTAAAAACTTTTTCCTTTACTTGCAATGATATTCACACAAACTGATTATAAAGTTGAAAATGGTATGCACTAAACATTAGATTAAACATGAGAATAATGATATTATGACTAGACACTTGAATTCCATTAAATAAAGGAATAATTGATATTGATTGTCTTTCCCTGTAAGTATTGAATTGTTTAATTCTAGAACATCACACTCTAAATCCAATGAATTTCATCAAATAAAGGAGTAATTGATTTGGATTGTCTATCCTTGCTTGTGTTGAATGGTCAAACACTAAGAGAATGAAATAATATCATCATTTCTTGCTAACAAGATTTCTCCTTCAGTTGCAAGGACCCATTCACACAAACTAATTATGAAGTTAAAATTTGTCGTGCATGCACCAAACATCAAATTAATCATAAGAATAATGATATTGTAACTTCACACTCTAAATCCATAGAAATCCACTAAATAAAGTAGTAATTGATCATGGTTGTCATTACTTCTTGGTATTGATTAGTTCAATACTATGAGAATGAGACCATCCCTTCATTTCATACTAATAAAATTTTTGCTTTGGTTGTAAGGACTTATTCACATTAATTGATTATAAAGTTAAAAATGGTGCATGCACCAAACAATAAATTAATCATCGTAATAAATTATGTCATGACTTTACACTCAAAATTTGTTGAATTTCATCAAACAAATGAGTCATTGTTCTTGATTGTCTTTCCTTATAGGTATTAAATGGACTAATTGAATGAGAATTAAAACCATCTCTTCATTTCCTACTAACAAGATTTCTCCATTACTTACAAGGACTTATTCATACAAATGGATTATGATGTTAAAATTGGTGAATCACTTCAAGCTCTCAATCTATTGAATCCTTCAAACAAACAAGCCATTGATATTGATTGTCTATCCTTACAAGTATTGGCTCGTTCAATTTTAGGATAATGAAAATGTCTCTTCATTTGATGCAATCATGATTTCTAATTTTGTTGCATTTAATCATTGATGCTAACATATTTTTAAATTAAAATTGGGACAAAGCACCAAATATTAAATTAATTACGAGAATAATGACATTATTACTTCACACACTAAATGCAATGAATTCAATCAAATAAAGGAGTAATTAATCTTGATAGGTTTTTTTTACAAGTATTGAATGGATTAATTAGAGGACAATCAAACTGTCTCTTCATTTCCTACTAACAAATAAGATTTCTCCATTAGTTGCAAGGACTCATTTGCATAAATTGATTATGAAGTTAAAATAGTGTATGCACTAAAATATTAAAGTTTGCACTAGAATAATGATATTATGACTTTAAACTCTAAATCCATTATGTCCCATTAAATAAAAAAGTAATTGATCTTGATTGTTTTTACTTGTAGGTATTGATTGGTTCAATTTTAGGAAAATGCAACCATCTCTTCATTTCTTGCTAATAAAATTTCTCCTTTAGTTGCAAGGACTCATTCACACAAATTGATTATGAAGTTAATAATGGTGCATGTAACAAACAATAAATTAATCACAAAAATAATGATATTATGACTTCAGACTCAAAATTAATCACAAAATTTTGAAAGTAATTTATTAAAAGAGAAATTTCTCTTAACAATTGATTGCAAAGCTGTAAAAGATGTTCTTACTAAGGTTGTGAAGAACATAGCATCAAAACAAATTTTTGCTAGATGGCAAGGAATATTATCTGCTTTTAATTTTAACATTGAGTTTATATAAGGAAATTCCAATTCTCTTCCTAATTTTTCCTAACTCATAAATTTTCGTAGGGAACATTGCATAAGTAAATGTCTACTCCTATAGGGGTTACAGTCCCAACTAAAATCTGTTATTTCAACAAAAAATATGCATCTAAAAATTCAAGTTTTGAAGTTAATAAACTTTGTGATGATGCTTATAAGCATGCTCTTGTTGAAGGGTTAACTTACTTGTTAATTCTAAAATTTATGGACTATTTATGTCCTTTTGAGAAAAATTACGCTTAGCTTCTACTTAATGAAGTAGCACACTTTTATCTTAAGAATGAAATCTCTCCTTATACTCATCTTAAAGATTGTTCACACTATCAACAAATTCCATATGAGACAGGATCCATGGTCATTCAACCTATCAAAAGTAGTTTTGATACCTCTTCTTTTGGATAGAAGGATAGGCTTAAGCTAAGTTTAAGATATAAAAAGTTCTTTTATCATGAAGATTGGCAAGGAAACTTGTTCATTACCAAAGAATTGAAAGACCATGGAAGGTTAAGTCCTTCAATTATTTTGATTGTAAGGAAGCATAGGAAAAGGCTTTACTATATGAAAATAGGCAAAAAAAATTCAACTGGTGGATTCAAATCCTTTTCCACATCACCTTAGAGGTTTCCTAACTGGTTTGAAGCCTCATTCTTCAAATGGGGTTACTTTACCTAATAAGGTAGGAACTATTTATAAACAATTTTGCACAAAGATGATCATCTTAGAGATATGCTATCTTGTTTGCTTCCTAGTATCATGTTCCATTGATTGTTAAATGAGATTACATTATAGCAATCAAGCAGGTTAATATCCTAAAAGTTAACATGGAGCATGTTTCATGGCACATTAAAAGAATTAATATTTGTTGGTTAGACAAGCTTGATTTTTTCAATGATAGTGTCTACATGGCTAAAGGGATTATTCATATTAGTGGACCACACCCTATTGTTCCTAAGCCTAACTTTACTTAGTTTCCAAAACAATTGCTTAAAGCTCTTATGGAATCTATATCAAAGGGGAAGCTAATAAAGATGATGACCACTTTGCCACAACCTCAAGCAATGGCTTCTTAAGCATCTTCCTCACAAGAACCGTTGCAGGACAATATTACTCAAGAAAGGGTGGTAAAGGAATATATTCTACTCAATTCCCATAATGCTTATGAGATTTAGATACTAAGTCTCTTTTGTCAGCTTTTATAAAGCTACTTTATACAAACCAACAAAAGAGGAAAATGGTTTTTGTCAACTTTTATAAAGCTACTTTATATAAACCAACAAAAAATGAAAGTGGTTTTTGTCAACTTTTATAAAGCTACTTTATATAAACCAACAAAAAAGGAAAGTGGCTTAGTCACCATTTGTCATCTTTTATAAACCTACTTTATGCAAACAAACAAAAGAGGAAAGTTGCTTTATGAAACTTTATGTAAGGTCACTTTATGGAAAACAACAAAGGCATTAAAGTGACTTTAAAGGAATCCTAGGGAGGGTTAAACCCCTTATAAATAGGACTAAAAATCCCAAAAGGGAGAGCATCTTCTTTCCTCTTTCCTCCATCTTCCCTTTTGATTCTCTCTTTCTCTCTTATTCCATCTCCTTGTAAGCTTGTAATGCCTTGGAAATAAAGCACTTATTTCTATAAGATTTCTTTCTTTTCTATTATATTTGATTTGTAACCTTTGCTTTCTTTCCCTTAAAATTTTATATTTAGTTAACTTTGCTTGTCTTTAGTTAAGTTTGGTACTTGCTTGTTACATTAGATTAAGAATGAGTCCTTCCAACTAAAGGAGAAATCTTGTTAGCAAGAAATTATGAGAGAGCTTCGTTCCCCTAGAATTTAACCATTTATACCTATAAGGAAAGACAATTAAGATTGATAACTCCTTTATTTATTGGAGTTCAATGGATTTAAGGTGTGATATTTTAGAATTGAACCATTCAATACTTGCAAGTAAAGATAATCAAAATCAATTACACCTTTATTTGGTGGAATTAAATGGATTTAGAGTGTGTAGTCATAAAGTCATTATTCTCATGATTAATTTAATGTTTGGTGCAAGCTTTATTTTTAACTTCATAATTAGTTTGTGTGAATGAGTTCTTGCAGCTAAAGGAGAAATATTTTTACCAAGAAATGAAGAGACAAGTTCATTTTCCTATAAGTGAACCTTTCAATACCTACATGTAAAGATAATCAAGATCAATTATTTTTTTTAGATGGAATTCAATGGATTTAAAGTGTGAAGATATAATGTCATTATTGTCATGACTAATTTAATGTTTGGTGCTTTGCCTCAATTTTAACTTAATAATCAATTAGTGTAAATGAGTCCTTAGAAAAAAAGTAGAGATCATGTTAGCAAGAAATGAAGCAATGGTTTCATTCTCCTAGAATTGAATTGTTCAATACCTACAAGAGAAGACAATCAAGTTCAATAACTCCTTTCTTTTATGGAATTCAAAGGATTTAGAGTGTGATGTTCTATAATTGATCCATTCAATTCCCATAGGTAAAGACAATCAAGATCAATTACTTCTTTATTTATTTGATTAAATTCAATGGATTTAGTGTGTGTAGTCATAATGTCATTATTTTTGTGATTAATTTAATGTTTGCTATGTGCACCATTTTTGATTTGACAATTAGCTTATGTGAATGATTCCTTGCAATTAAAGGAGAAATCTGGTTAGTATGAAATGAAGACGTGTTTCCTTCTTCTAGAATTGAACAATTAACTACCTACAACAAAAAATCAAGATGAATTACTCCTTTATTAGATGCAATTCAAAGTATTTTCAGCATTTTTAGTGTGAAGTCAAAATGTCATTATTCTTATAATTAATTAGATTTTTGGTGCATGCATCACAAATTTGAACTTCATATATAATTTGTGAGAATGAGTCCATGTAAGGAGAAATCTTGTTAGCAAGAAATGATGAGACAATCTCATTCTCTAAGAATTTAACCATTTTATTCTTGCAAGGAAAGTTAAGTAAGATCAATTACTAATTTGTTTGATGGAATTCATTGGATTTAGACTATGTTGTCATAATGTCATTATTTTCATGATTAATTTAATATTTAGTGTACACACCATTTTTAACATCATAATTAGCTTGTGTGAATGAGTCCTTGTAACTAAAGGAGAAATCTTATTAACAAGAAATGAAGAGATGGTTTCATTCTTAAAGAGTTTAACCATTCAATTCTTACAAGGATAGAAAATGAAGTTAAATGACTTCTTTATTTGATAAAATTGAATGGATTTAGAGTCTAACATAATAATGTTGTTATTCTCATAATTAACTTGATGTTTGGCACATGCATTATTTTGAACTTCATAATCATTTTATGTGAATGTGTCCTTGCTACTAAAGGTGAAATCTTGTTAGCAAGAGATGAAAGATAGTTTCATTCTTTTAGAATTGAAGTATTCAATTTGTGTAACAAAAGAAAATCAAGATAGCAAGAAATGATGAGATGATTTCCTTTTACCAAAATTTAACCATTCAATTCCTACAAGGAAAAATAATCAAAATTAATTACTCCTTTATTTGATGGAATTCAATGGAATTACATTGTGATATTCTAGAATTGAACCATGAAACACTTGTAAGTGAAGACAATCAAGATCAATTACTTCTTTATTTGATAGAATTTAATGAATTTGGAGAGTGAAATAATAATATTGTTATTCTCATGATTAATTTAATATTTGGCATAAGCATCATTTTTAACTTCATAATCATTTTGTATGAATAAATCCTTCATACTAAAGGAGAAATCTTATTGGCAAGAAATGAAAAGATGATTTCATTCCTAAAGAATTAAAGCATTTAATATGTGCAACAAAAGAAAATCAAGATCAATTACTACTTTATTTGATGGAATTCAATGGATTTTAGAGTGTGAAATAACAATGTCATTATTCTCATGATTAATTTGATATTTTATGCATGCATCACAAAGTTTAACTTCATAATTAGTTTGGATGAATGTGTCCTTACAACTATTGGTGAAATCTTGTTAGTAAGAAATGAGCCTCCTTTAACTAAAATTTAACCATTAAATTCCTGTATTAAAAGACAATCAAAATCAATTACTCCTTTATTTGATGGAATTCAAAGGATTTAGAGTGTGATGTTCTACTATTGATCCATGCAATACCTGCTAGTAAAGACAATGAAGATCAATTACTTATTTATTTGATGAAATTTAATGGATTCATAATGTCATTATTCTCATGAGTAATTTGATTTTTGGTGCATGCTACAAATTTAAGCTCATAATCAATTCTATGAATGTGTCCATTCTACTAAAGGAGAAATATTGTTAGCAAGAAATGAAAAGATAGTTTCATTCTTTGAGAATCAAACCATTCAATGCCTACATGTAAAGATAATCAAGATCAATTACAACTTTATTTGACAGAATTCAATGAATTTTAGAGTGTGAAATAACAATATCATTATTCTCATGATTAATTTGATGTTTGATGCATGCACTACAAAGTTTAACTTCATAATCAGTTTGTGTGAATGTGTCCTTGCAACTAAAGGATAAACCTTGTTAGCAAGAAATGAAAAAACAATTTCATTTTCTAAGAATCCAACCATTTAATACTTACAAGTAAAGATAATCAAGATCAATTATTGCTTTATTTGATGGAATTCAATTGATTTATAATGTAAAGACATAATTTCATTATTCTTATGAATAATTTAATGTTTGTTGCATGCACCATTTTTAACTTCCTATTTTGTTTGTGTGAATGAGTCCTTCAAATTAAAAGAGAAATCTTGTTTGCAAGAAATGAAGAGACAGTTTCATTCTCCTAGAATTGAACCATTCAATACATGCAAGTAAAAAAAGTAAAGGCAATCAAGATCAATTACTCCTTCATTTGAAGGAATTTAATTAATTTAAAGTGAGAAGACATAATATTGTTATTCTCAAGGTTAATTTAATGCTTGGTGCATGCACCATTGTTAACTCAATAATTTGCTTATGTGAATGAAATGTTGCAACAAAAGCATGGGAAAAGGCTACTATATAAAAACTAACAAAAGAAATTTAGTTAATTAATTCAAATCCTTTGCACATGACACTAAGAGGTTTCCTAACTAGTTTAAAACCTAGTTCTTCAAATGGTGTCTACATCTCATTATTTTATCAAATAAGGTAAGAAATGTTTATGAATAATTTTGCACAAAAAAAAATGATGATATCAGAGATGTGCTACTCTTATTTGTTTCCTGGTATCATGTCCCATGGATTGTTAAATGGGATTTTATTATAGTGGCAAAGTAGGTTAATATCCTAGATGTTAACATCAAGCATGTTCCATGGCTTGTTAGAAGAACTAATATTCTCTAGTGGGACAAGTTTATTTTTTGAATGATAGAGTTTATATGGTTAAAGGGATTGTTCATATTAATGGACCATGCTCCATTGCTATCCTAAATCCACTTAGTCTCCAAAATAGTTGCTTAAAACACTCATAAAATTTGTATCAGAGGAAAAGCTATTGGAGATTATGACAATTTTGCTTCAACCTTAAGTGTCAACTTCTCAAGCATCTTCCACATAAGAACTAAAGCAAGACAATAATAATCAAACAAGGTTGGTAGAGGATGATATTAAGTAGTGTTTTTAAGATCCCTACTAGCTTTAAATATCAAGTCACCTTTTGTCAACTTTTATAAAGCTAATTTGTACAAACCAATAAAAAGGAAAGTGGCTTAGTCACCTTTTGTCATCTTTTATCTACCACTTTATGCAAACAAATAAAAGAGGAAAGTGAATTTAGGACATTTTAAGTAAAGTCACTTTATGAAAAACAACATAGGACATTAAAGTGACTTCAAAGGAATCCTAGGTAGGGTTAAACCCCCTATAAATAGGACCAAAAGTCACAAAGTAGGACATCTTCTTGCTTCCTCCATCCATCATCTTCTCCCTATTCTCTCTGCTTTCATCTCTTTGTAAGCTTGGAACGTCTTATGAAAAAGTCTCCTATTTCTATTTGTTTCATTTCTTTTATTTTTTAGCTTTATTAATATTTGATTTGTAAGATCTCTTTCTTTCCTTAATTTCATTTTATTCGACTGCAGGGTTCAATTCTAGAAGAATGCATCCATCAATTCATTTCTTAGGAACAAGTTCACTCTTTTTGTTGTAAGAACTCATTCACATAAATTGAACATGAAATTGACATTGGTGTATGCACCAAATATTATATTAATTATTAAATAATGACCTTACGAATTTCTCCTTTTGAATCCATGAAATTCCACCAAACAAAGGAGTCATTGATCTTGATTATTTCTTCTTATAGGCATTGAATGGTTCAATTCTAGAAGAATGCATCATTCAATTCATTTCTTAGGAATGAGTTCACTTATTTAGTTGTAAGAGCTCATTCACACAAATTGAACACGAAATTAACTTTAGTGTATGTACCAAAGGAGGTGCATCTTCTTTCTTTCTCCCTCTATCTTCTTCTTGTACCTCTCTCATAAAATTTTCTCTCATCTTCCTTCTCCTTGTAAGCTTGGCATGTCTTATGAAATAAAGTTATTATTTCTATAAGTTTTCTTTTTTTTTTTTTAATCTTTATTAATATTTGATTTGTAAGTTTTCTTTCTTTCCTTAATTCCATTTTATTTGGTCAAATTTGTTGCTTGTTGAGTGTGAATGGTATTAGAGCACTATTCTAATAAGGCATTATTTTAGGCTTAAAAACCAAAGAAGTTGTGTTACAAAAAAGAGGAGTAGATTACAACTAAAAGTGAGATAGAATATTATATAGATAAGTAACAAAATACATTCTTATCAAAACAACAACCATTGAAGGATAGACCTTCTCCTTCTTATATGAAAGAACATTGTGATGTTAACAAAATGACCTTTAATAAGGATTAAACAAAATTGTATTATCTTAAACCAACATCTATTGATCTTCTACTGAAAGAACAACTTGACTATGTTAATTATGATGGTAGTAGTATAGTTGAATGGAATTCAGTTGGTCAAACAAAACATCAAATTTTTTTGATATTTACATTATATGATGATGTTTTCAATTGCTACTAAAATAAAGAGAAATTATGGCCATGAGATTACAAAAATAATTACAAATAGATTTACCTTATAGTTGAAAGGTTGGTGGGATTTTTATTTGTCTAAAAAGGCAAAACAACAAATATTTTCTGTAGACATGACTAAATCTAAAGAATTACTCTCTGATAGTGTTAATACACTTAATTTATATTATTACCAATCATTTTGTTGGTTATGCCATGTTGTCAGTAAATAAGACTAATGAGTAACTCATTAATTTAAGATGCCCTAATTTGGTGCACCTTAGGTGGTATAAATATGTGTTCTTCTTTAAAGTTTATACTAAGGAAGATAGGTAGAATATTTTCTAACAAGAATAATTTCTTTTAAGGCTACTGATAAGGAATTGAACCCTAACTCTACCACAAAAGCTAGCTCAAGGGTAAAGGGTTGACCCAACATTTATAAACGGCCTAGGAACCCCTCAGGAATTGATATGGGACACATCACGCCCGACCCCTTTAGATTGCACGTCCACGTGCTGCCTCAGTCAGTGATTCGGCATGGGAGTTGATGGCAGGGAACCTTTGTACATGCACCCATCGACCCTCTAATGCCTAGCTCTGATACCAACTAATACGAACTTCAATTATATGTAAACAAAACCCAACACCAATGTTGGTATAGGATCATTCTAACAAAGGTTAAGGGATTTGGAGTTCTGACCCAATGATTATAAACAACCAAGAACCAGAACTATAAGATTCAGACGCCATTCCTAACAACAACAATGTTGAAGAAGATAAGTCTATTGAACCAACACACTCAAGTATGAAAGTTCAAAATTAGTTCTCAAGGAACTAGAGAAAATAGCTCATATATTCATGAAGATGGATTCTGCCTCCAGCCACCCTTTCTACCCCTTTTATATGCTAACCCCCAAAAACCCTAGCTAATAAGATGGGCTTATTAAGGAAATTCGTTGGTGCCGCCTCCAGCCACCCTTTCTACCCTTTTTATATGCTAACCCCTAAAAATCCGTTGCTAATAGGATGGGCTTATTAAGGAAATTCGTTCAACCCACTACATAACAATATAACCCATGAAAATAATCCATTTAAATGCCCAAACATGGGCTCCCAAATCCAACTTCCTTCCCAAGGCCATGGTTTTCAAATTCCTCCACAGATGACACATTTGCAAGCCCTGGTGAAGCCTCCATCATCCTTAACTCATACCTAGCAACTTCCTGATAGTAAATGTCGCACAATAAGTTGTTGAGAGCTTCCTTTATTTTCTTTGACCTTGCCCTTGTCATTGGTCCTCCAAGGTTTTGCAAAGCATCAACTCCCTTGTTGATTTGAGTTGGTACAATATGGCTTCCATCATTCCCACTCTCCTCAAAATGATTTGTCCTCAAATCAGCACCTACATCATCAAAGAGGAAAGGAGAAAGGTCAAAAACATTAAATGTTACACTTACATTATACTCACCTGGCAAGTCAAGTTTATATGCATTATCGTTGACTCTTGCCACCACTTGAAAACGACCATCTCCCTTTGGTTGCAACTTTGATTTCCTTTGCATAAGAAATCTATCCTTCCGTAAATGTACCCAAACCCAATCACCAAGTTCAAAAGTGATATGCCTATGACCTTTGTTGGCTTGTGTTTCATATTGTTTGGTTTTTCTCTCAATGTTAAGCCTAGCTTTCTCATGAAGTTGCCTAACCACTTCAGCCTTCTTTTTCCCATCTAAATTAATCCTGTCCTGTATAGGCAATGGTGCTAAATCCAAAGGAGATAATGGATTAAAACCATAAACAAGCTCAAAAGGAGAAGAACCTATAGCACTATGAACAACATGATCATAGGCAAATTCCATAAAAGGCAAACATTCTTCCCAGGTTCTAGAGTTCTTACCAATAACAGCACGTAATAATGTACCAAGAGTTTGATTTACTACTTCAATCTGTCCATCGATTTATGGATGGCAAGTTATAGAAAACAACAACCTTGTTCTAAGCTTACCCCACAATTTCTTCCAAAAATGGCTCAAAAATTTTGTATCACAATTGGATGCAATACTCTTCGACACTCCATGTAGGTGAACAATCTCTCTAAAAAATAATTCTGCAATGTGTGACATCATCTGTTTTGGTGCAAGCAATGAAATACGCCATCTTTGAAAACCTATCAACTATAACAAGAATATAATCTCGGCCCTTCTTGGACCTAGGTAACCCAAGAATAAAATCTATAGAAATGTTGGTCCAAGGTTCATAAGGAATTTCTAAAGGCATATACTTACCATAGGGCAAAACCCTAGATTTAGCTTGTCTACAGGTAATACACTTGGTACAGACTCTTTCAACATCCCTTTTCATATGTGACCAAAAGAAATGTTCATGTAAAACATCAAAAGTCTTTTGAATGCCAAAGTGTCCCATTAAACCACCCCCATGAGCTTCTCTCACAAGTAATGCTCTCATAGACCCTTGAAGAATACAAAGCTTATTTACTCTAAACAAATACCCCTCATGTCTATAGAACTTACTAAAGGCAGCTTTCTCACATGCAACATATAGTTACTAAAGTTAGCATCATTAGCATACAAACCAATAATGTGCTCAAACCCTAGCAACTTAACGCTCAAAGTGCTAATCAATGTGTACCTACGTGACAATGCGTCAGCAACAATATTTTCCTTACTTGATTTGTATTGAATTACATAAGGAAAAGTTTCAATAAACTCAACCCATTTTGCATGTCTCCTATTCAACTTACCTTGCCCCTTCAAGTATTTTAAAGACTCATGATCAGTATGAATTACAAACTCCTTGGGCCAAAGGTAATGCTGCCATGTTTCTAAAGTCCTAACAAGTGCATACATTTCTTTATCATAAGTTGGATAATTCAATGTTGCCTCACTCAACTTCTCACTAAAGAATGCAATAGGTCGTTTCTCTTGTATGAGAACTCCCCTAATCCCAATGCTCGATGCATCATGTTCAATTTCAAAGATCTTAGAAAAATCAGGCAAAACAAGAAGTGCTCAATTACACAACTTAGACTTAAGTGAATCAAAGGCATCTTGTTGTTCCTTACCCCACTTGAAACCTACACTCTTTTTAATCACCTCAATCAATGGTGCAGGTATGGTAATAAAATCCTTAATGAACCTCCTATAAAAGCTAGCCAAACCATGGAAACTCCTCACATCACTCACACTCTTAGGTGTAGGCCATTCTTGAATTGCCTTAATCTTCTCTTTATCAACCTCTATACCATGAGCAGACACAACATAACCCAAGAAAATGACATGATCCTTGCAAAACTTACATTTCTTCAAATTGGCATACAATTTTTCTTTCCTTAAAACATCAAGCACACAATGCAAATGTTCAACATGCTCTTCTAAATTCCTGCTGTATACTAATATGTCATCAAAATAAGCCACAACAAACTTTCCTAAGAAAGGTCTCAAAACATGATTCACCAATCTCATAAAAGTACAAGGTGTATTAGTCAAACCGAAGGGCATAACTGACCATTCATACAAATCATGTTTGGTCTTGAATGCAATTTTCCATTCATCTCCTTCCCTTATTCTAATTTGATAATAGCCACTCTTAAGGTCAATTTTAGAGAAGTAACAAGCACCATGTAATTCATCTAGCATATCATCAAGCCTGGGTATAGGATGTCGATACTTAACTGTTATTTTGTTGATAGCTCTACAATTAACACACATCCTCCAAGATCCATCTTTCTTTGGCATAATCAACACTGGCACTGCACATGGACTCATGCTCTCCCTTACATGTCCCTTCCTCATCAACTCATCAACTTGCCTCTAAAGCTCCTTTGTCTCCTCAGGATTACTTTTATACACTAGCTTATTGGGAATGGGAGCTCCAGGAATAAGATCAATATGATGTTCAATCCCTCTCCTTGGTGGTAAACCATCTGGGATTTCCTTAGGGAATACATCATTATAATCCTACAACAAAGATGAAATAGCACTAGGCAAAGATGAATCAAGGTTAGTGTTAAAGAAATAAGAATCCTTATAAAGGATCAAGATCATTTGTTGCCTAGCTTGGAAGGCAATCCTAACATCTGCTCCTTTTGCAAACACACTTACTTGTTGTCTTTCATCTTCACTCTTGTGAACTTAACCACTCTTGTACTTGGCACTCTCAAATACGTTTACCTTGTTTTTCTCTCCTTCACTTTCTTTTCTCTTGACTCTCTCTTTCTTTTCACTCCTCTTTTGCTCACTTCCATAAAGTCTCACTTGGTCTTCATACACTTATTTTAGAGTCAATGGAACAAGTGTAAATGGTTTTCCATCCATGGTCAAAAAATAGCGGTTCTTGTAACCATTATGAAAAACTTTTCTATCAAATTACCAATAACAAATGCCCGACCTGCATAGGTACAACATCAAAAAACAACTCATCCTTACATCTGCCAATAAAAAATGGAACCACAACCTGTTTAGTCACTTTCACCACTCCACTGTCATTTAACCATTGCAAATTATATGGCCTAGGATGTTTAGTTGTAGGCAAGTTCAATTTTTCCACCAACTCTGTACTTGCTACATTAGTGCAACTACCTCCATCGATGATCAAGTAACAGAGTCTATCTTGAACCAAACATCGAGTATGGAAAATATTTTCCTGCTGCATCTCAACATCATCCTCCTCCTTAACCTACACACTAAGGGCTCTCCTTGTTACTAAAAGCCTTCTACCATGCTGATGGGAAAAACCCCAAAAAGATGTGGCTTAGGGACCCAACACACACAGGGAATCAAAGAACAACCAGGAAAGCTAAACCAGAGTTTAATATCACAAACCCTAGACCCACTCTGGGAAGGAACATGAACCTTAGCGTATTTAAGAAGGATATGGATGCCACACTCCAGAAAAGAAGGAATTGGGAGTGATAAGTCGATTAGAACGCCACAAGAAGTACCTCTTGATAAGTTCTTTAGTCCTTAAAAGAACCGAAAGGAAAACCCTTGCTTTTTATTTCACTCAAAGTTGTCTGCCCCTCCAGAGCTTACAAGGGGAGCCTATTTATAGGCTAAGATAGCAATCCTAAAGAGGCACAAATTCCTACTTAGGACAAATCCTTATCTTGGAGGAATTCTTAATTGAGGATAAATTCCTACATAAATAATAAACTCTTATTTAGGAAGAAATGCTATTACTTAGTCTAACCTATTTAAGTATTCTAATTATATTAATTAGGGCTGGATTCCTTGTCAAACTTGAATTCGCCCCATTTGAAGCTGGGTTGGCCTGGATGTCCTGAATCAGCCCATTTAGTGCTTCTTTAATCTTTTTAGCTCTAACTCGTGTTATTGGGCCTTCTGGGATGTGCAATGGACCTCTTGCAACCATTGGAGCCTTCCACCCATCATCTCTATGGTTCTCATCATTCCCCCTCTCCTCAAAAGGATTCGTCCCCGAATCATCACCTACATCAAAAGGGGAAAGATCAGAAACGTTAAATGTTGCACTCACATTATACTCACCAGGAAGATCCAACTGATAAGCATTGTCATTAATTCGGGCTACAACTTGAAAGGGACCATCTCCTCTGGGTTGTAGCTTCGAACGCCTTTGAGCTGGGAACCATTCCTTGCGCATATGCACCCAAACCCAATCACCGGGTTCAAACACCACCTTCTTTCGTCCCTTGTTGACATGGGATGCGTAGTGCTCAGTTCGTTTTTCAATATGTTGTCGTACCTTCTCATGCAATTTTTTTATCATGTCAGCCTTGCGTTCCCCATCTAAGCTGGCATACTCATTGACAGGTATAGGTACCAAATCCAAAGGAGTCAATGGATTAAAACCATATACGATTTCAAATGGAGAGTAACTAGTAGTAGAATGAACACTCCGATTATATGCAAACTCGACATGTGGTAAACAATCTTCCCATGTTTTCAAATTTGTTCGAATAATAGCACGCAAAAGAGTAGAAAGAGTTCGATTAACTACCTCAGTTTGCCCATCAGTCTGTGGATGACAAGTAGTTGAAAACAATAGCTTAGTACCTAACTTACCCCATAAAGTCTTCCAAAAGTAGCTTAAGAACTTTGTATCCCGATCTGAAACAATGCTTCGTGGCATGCCATGCAAACGTACTACTTCTCGAAAGAATAAGTCAGCCACGTTGTTTGCATCATCAGTTTTATGACATGGGATGAAGTGTGCCATCTTTGAAAATCTATCAACAACAACAAATGCAGAATCCCTACCCCTTTTTGTTCGTGGCAATCCAAGTACAAAGTCCATAGATAAATCAACCCAAGGATGGTTAGGTATGGGTAGAGGGGTATATAAACCATGAGGTAAAACTCTAGATTTAGCTTGTTTGCATGTTATGCATTTCGCACATATCCTCTCAACATCTCATTTCATTCGTGGCCAAAAAAAATGTTCATTTAGGACATCTAGGGTTTTCCTAACTCCGAAATGACCCATTAGACCACCCTCATGAGCTTCTCTTACAACCAACTCCCTCAAAGAATTCATAGGCATGCATAAACGATTTTCCCTAAATAAGAAACCCTTATGCCTATAAAACTTCTCAAAGGCAGACACCTCACATGCTCTATATACATTAGCAAAGTCAGGATCATTCACATATAAATCCTTAATGTGTTCAAATCCTAATAAGTTTGCAGTAAGTGTAGAGATAAGGGCATACCTGCGAGATAACACGTCAGCTACCACATTTTCCTTACCTCTTTTATATTGGATGATGTAGGGAAAGGTCTCAATAAATTCAACCCACTTGGCATGTCTTTTGTTCAACTTTCCTTGTCCCTTCAAGTGCTTCAAAGATTCATGGTCAGTATGGATGACAAACTCCTTAGGCCAAAGGTAATGTTGCCATGTCTCCAAAGCCCGTACTAATGCATACATCTCTTTATCATAAGTAGGATAATTAAGGCTTGCTCCACTTAGCTTTTCACTAAAGTAAGCAATTGGGCGCCTTTCCTGCATCAAAACAGCTCCAATGCCAATACCTGAGGCATCACACTCAATCTCAAAAGCTTTTGCAAAGTTTAGGTAAAGCAAGTAAAGGTGCAGAACTTAATTTTTCCTTGATGCAATTAAAAGCCTTGTCTTGGTCACTACCCCACCTAAAACTCATGTTCTTTTTGATAAGGTCAGTGAGTGGTGCGGCAATGGTGCTAAAGTCTTTAACAAAGCGTCTATAGAAACTAGCTAGACCATGAAAGCTACGCACGTCACTAATTGACTTAGGTGTAGGCCAATCATGAATTGCCTTAACTTTTTCCTCGTCAACCTCAATACCTTTAGCACTGACAACATAGCCAAGAAATGTGATCTGATCAGTACAAAAGGAACATTTATGTAAGTTAGCATACAATTTCTCAAAACGTAAAACACTTATAACAGAACGTAAATGATCAAGATGATCTTTTATGGTTTTACTATAGACCAAGGTATCATCAAAATACACCACTACAAATTTATTAATGAATGCACGTAAAACATGATTCATTAGTCGCATAAAAGTGCTTGGTGCATTAGTGAGACCAAATGGCATAACTAGCCACTCATACAACCCATACTTAGTTTTGAAAGTTGTTTTCCACTCATCTCCCTCTCTCATCCTAATCTGATGATATCCGCTTTTTAAATCAATCTTAGAAAAAACACATGACCCATGCAATTCATCTAACATGTCATCTAATCTAGGCATGGGGTGACGATACTTTACAGTGATTTTGTTGATAGCTCGACAATCAACACACATCCTCCAAGTCCCATCTTTTTTTGGTACAAGTAGGACAGGCACAGCACATGGACTCATGCTTTCCCTCACATATCCTTTGGACATAAGCTCCTCAACCTGCCTTTGAAGCTCCTTTGTCTTCTCGGGATTACTCTTATATGCTGGCCAGTTAGGGATGGATGCACCTGGGATGAAATCAATTTGATGCTCAATTCCTCTATTAGGTGGCAATCCACTTGGGATATCGTCAGGGAATACATCTTCAAATTCCTGCAATAATGCAACAATAACACTAGGCAAAGATGAGTCAAACTTGTTAGTGTTAAAATAAGCCTCCTTGTACAAAAGTATAATCATAGGTTGTTTGGCATAGAATGCTCTTTTGACATCACTTCCTTTTGCATAGAGATTTTCTTTTTTCTTCTCTTTTTCTTGTGTCCTCACGTTATCTTCTCTTTCTTCTCTTTTATCAATCTCTCTTTTCTGTTCACTCTCATTTTTAATCCTTAATTGATCCTCATATGCTTGTTGAGGTGATAATGGTACAAGAATGACAGGTTTTTCGTTCATTACAAAGGAATATCAATTCTTGAAGCCATCATGCATAACTCGCCTATCAAATTGCCATGGTCTTCCTAATAGAATATGTCCCGCATGCATGGGTACAACATCACATAAAACTTCATCACGGTACCTTCCGATAGAAAATGATACGAACACTTGCTGATTGACCTTCACTTCACCACTCTCATTCAACCACTGTAATTTATATGGTCTAGGATGCTTCATAGTAGGTAAATCCAGCTTCTCAACCATAGTTGTGCTAGCAACGTTAGTGCAACTCCCACCATCAATAATCATACTACATACCTTATCTTTGATGAGACACCTTGTCTGAAAGATGTTATCTCGTTGCACCTCATTTTCTTCTTTTACTTGTACATTCAATGCTCGCCTTGTAACGAGAGTTACTCCGTTAACTAGATACTCCTCTCCATCACATTCACCCTCTGACGGTGGCACAGAATCATCATCTAATTCACTTTCAGTTTCAACATCACCGTTACTCCTCAGGATCATTGCATGCTTATTTGGACATTGAGATGCAATGTGACCCCTGCCCAAACACTTAAAACATTTAATATCTCTATTTCTACTTGGTTGGGGTTCGAATTTACCTGTCTCCTTGCTAGAACCCACATTCTTGTGCTTGGGTAGCTCGGCTTTGGACTTGTAATTGGCCATCTTGTCCCTTTTACTCCAGTTTGGCATCCACGAGGAGGTAGAACCAGAATTTTGCCCAACTCGTGTGGAGCCCTTTCGTTTAAGTTGCCTTTCAACTTTCATGGCCATGTGCACCATGTCTTCCAATTCCACATAGTGCTGCAATTCAACCACATTTGCTATGTCCCTATTTAGCCCTTGCAGAAATCGAGCCATGGTTGCCTCTCTATCTTCTTCTACATTGGCCCTAATCATGGTAATCTCTATCTCCTTGTGGTAGTCCTCCACACTTTTGGTGCCCTGAGTGAGCCCTTGCAACCTTTGGTACAACTCCCTGTAATAGTGACCAGGGACAAACCTCCTCCTCATGATAGCCTTCATCTCCCCCCATGTATCAATAGACCGCTCATGATTTCTTCTCCTAGTCAAAACAAGTTGATCCCACCAAATAATAGCATAATCAGTAAATTCAACAGCAGCAAGCTTTACCTTTTTTTTCCTCGGAATAGTTGTGGTAATCAAAAACCAGTTCAACCTTCTTTTCCCATTCTAGGTATGCATCAGGATCATTCTCACCTTGGAATGAAGGAATTGTCATTTTAATACTACCCAAATTATGATCGTAGGTGCCTTGCCTCCCAAATTCTCTTCGATCCCTTCTATTGTTACCAGTTCTAACCATCGTAGTTTGATCATCAACTTCATCATCTTCTACATCATCCTCATGGTCATAGGCACGTGTCAACTGCCTTCTTGCTTTGGGAGCCTCATATTCCTTATGTTTCCTTTGCAACTCTGCTATTGTAATAGCTTGCTCCTCCATCCTCTCCCTCATATCATCAAATCTGGTATTCATGCGCTCAAATTGTTGTTGCATAGCTTTGATCATGAAGGACATATCACCAGCTGCCTCTTGAGCTACACCTTTGTCTTTGGACGTCATAGTCTTACTTCTGCACAAACAAATGGGATACCTCACAGAACACTCCCTTACGTGTTTCACTCAAAAGATTATGTCACACTCCCTCGTGTTTTCACTCTTTATGGTTTTTTTTTTTTATATGAACTTTCACTCTTACCTTTTACCGCTCAGATTTTCCTTTTCAGCTCTATAAAGAACTAAACAACGTAAATCAAGGGTATTGATTTTGAACAGAATAAACTAAACGGCGTAGAATTGAACAAATTGGAGAATAAGAATCAAGCGAAAAAGGATGTCAACACAAATAGATTTAATGAACTAAATTCACAAAAATCAAGATAGGGGTAATATAACCTAGAGGACAACTTGGGTAACAAAATAGGAAAACAGATGGTAGAATTGGAGTTGAGCAAGAAAACTTTATTATTATTGTGGCCAATATGACCAAACTGTAAACCTTATCAATAACTTTGAATTTGATGTTTTCTTTCTTTTGTTCTTCTTCCTTCCCCTTTTTTTTTTCTTTTCTTTTTTGGTTTTTTTTCAACACAAAACAATAGGAGAATACTTAAACATACCAATTGGAATTGAAATTAGTACGTTTATGAGCTTAAACAAACAAGCAAAGAGAGAAGGATTGCAAATAAACAGATTTGTGCATTTGAATGATAATGCACATAATAGACAAACTAAACAACAATAAATAAATCAAAAGATAGAAAATTGAAGAGTGAGTGGATTCAAGCTGATTTAGAACCCAGCTCTGATACCAACTGATGGGAAAAACCCCAAAAAGATGTGGCTTAGGGACCCAACACACACAGGGAATCAAAGAACAACCAGGAAAGCTAAACCAGAGTTTAATATCACAAACCCTAGACCCACTCTGGGAAGGAACACGAACCTTAGCGTATTTAAGAAGGATATGGATGCCACACTCCAGAAAAGAAGGAATTGGGAGTGATAAGTCAATTAGAACGCCACAAGAAGTACCTCTTGATAAGTTCTTTAGTCCTTAAAAGAACCGAAAGGAAAACCCTTACTTTTTATTTCACTCAAAGTTGTCTGCCCCTCCAGAGCTTACAAGGGGAGCCTATTTATAGGCTAAGATAGCAATCCTAAAGAGGCACAAATTCCTACTTAGGACAAATCCTTATTTTGGAGGAATTCCTAATTGAGGATAAATTCCTACATAAATAATAAACTCTTATTTAGGAAGAAATGCTATTACTTATTCTAACCTATTTAAGTATTCTAATTATATTAATTAGGGCTGGATTCCTTGTCAAACTTGAATTCGCCCCATTTGAAGCTGGGTTGGCCTGGATGTCCTGAATCAGCCCATTTAGTGCTTCTTTAATCTTTTTGGCTCTAACTCGTGTTATTGGGCCTTCTGGGATGTGCAATGGACCTCTTGCAACCATTGGAGCCTTCCACCCATCATCTCTATGGTTCTCATCACATGCTCTAGATACTCTATCCCTTCATCAACATCACTAGCATCCTCTAGTGGCGGCATTTGGTCTTCATCACTAGCGTCACTGCTAGACACATAGTCACCATTCTCCTTAAGGTACATGGTTCTCTTGTTAGGACATTGTGAAGCCACATGACCCCTACCCAGACATTTAAAGCATTTGATGTCTCTAGTTTTTCCTTGGGTGCCCTCAAGTTTTTCTTCAAATTTGCCCCTTTCCAGGCTACCGCCACTAATCTTGGGTCTATGTGAATTGTTTTTAAGCTTAAAAGTCATCTTCTCTTCCTTCTTCCCCTAGTTTGACTTCCAAAAAGATGAACCTAAGTTCGGATTATTTCTAGAAGTGCTCCTTCCCTTAAGTTGCTTCTCAACTTTCATGGCAATGTGTACCATGTCTTTAAGCTGTACATAGTGTTGCAGTTCTACCACATCAGCTATGCTTTTATGCAACCCTTAGAGGAACCTAGCCATGGTTGCCTCCCTATCCTCCATTACATTTGCCCTAACCATAGCAATTTCCATCTCCTTATGGTACTCTTCCACACTTTTGGAACCTTGTGTAAGGCTTTGCAACTTGTTATACAAATCCCTATAATAAGAGCTAGGAACAAATCTCCTTCTCATCATAGTCTTCAACTCATTCTAAGTTTCTACGGTTCTCTCAAAATTTCTTCTCCTAGTGGTAACTTGCTAGTCCCACCATACTACAGCATAATCAGTGAACTCTGCCATAGCTAACTTCACTTTCTTCTCCTCAGAGAAGTTATGGCACTTATATATTAATTCTACCCTTCGTTCCCAATCCAAATAGACATTGGTGTCAGCTTTCCCTTAGAAAGAAGGTATTTTCATTTTAATACTACTAAGATTTTCGTCTACTCCTTCCTCCACTTAATTTTTGTTATCCTAACCTCTATTGCACCTATCATAAACATTTCCATTGCCCCTTACTCCTCTACCATTCCTATTACCACGTCGTCCTTTAAATCTACCTCTGAAGTTTCTACTAGCATTATCACTATCATCATAATAATTATTACCATCTTCACCAAAGTCATGTTCAAATTGCTCCTTCATGACCCTCCCAGCTAGCCTCTTAGGATTGACACTCGATTCCCCTTCTATTTTATCCATCCTGTCTCGAACTTCCCAAAACATTTGGTCAATCCTATCAAACTTTTGTTTTAAGGATTTCATAACCAATTTGAAATCTGGAACAACTACTTCCTCCTCTCCATGTGGGAAACTACCTTCTTTAGCATTAGACATTGGATATGCAAGATTGTTAGTAAATAAAGAATATACCTCACAAAACTCTCTCCCTTGCGTGTTTGCTCTCCACTCGACTATAGTAGTCCTCAACTCTCGTGTTTCACACAATGAATTGTAATACTCTAAGAGCTCTTTCAACAGTTCCAAGCAAACTAAATTTAGAACAAACAAAACTTGAATATATCAATCCTAGACCTATCTCTTCAGAGAAGTGACATGATCAAGAAGATGGGCAATAAAGCAAACAAAATTTCAAGGAATTCAATGATATAAGCAGTGCAATTGGACAATAATCAATTATTGAATATAATTGAGTAAATGACCAATTGAGCAGTGAAGTCGACTTGTTTTCTTTTTTTTTTTTTGGTTAACTAATGGGTATTTCTATAGAAGGAACAAATAGCAGAAGGCAACCCAAGAAATACACAATTTTCTTTTTTTTGGTTAACTAATGGGTATTTTTGTAAAAAAAACAAATATCAGAAAGGAAACCCAAGAAATACATGATTTTGTTTTTTTTTTTGTGTTTTTTTTCTTTTCCTTTGTTTTTTTTTGTTTTTTTTTTTTATTATTCAACCAACAATGAAGAATACATGAAATAGATGATAGCAAAGGTATAACTAACTTGAGTTAGAGCCAAGGCTCTGATACCACCTGATAAGGGATTGAACCCTAACTCCACCACAAAAGCTAGCTCAAGGGTGAAGGGTTGACCCAACCCTTATAAATAGCTCAGGAACCACTTAGGAACCGATATGGGACACATCAGCTACCTACCATATTCATTGAAAGAGTTAAGATTTGATTAAATTCTAACCCTACAAGAACTATTGATTATAATCAATACACTTATGGAGACTTAGCTACTAAAGTAATAGTTAAAGGAGTTAAACTTTGTAATGAAACAAAACTACATATGCAATTGCAAAAAGAAAAAGCTCAAGGTAAAAAAGCTTTAGGAAGATTTTTGTGAGTAGATGGGCTATCCACCCATTCGATATCCTTGAAAAGAAAAGAGTAAGAGTTATTACTCCTATAATACTAAAAAAAGGCATATAATGAAAAAGAAAAGGCCCCCATAAGGATTGGAAACCTAAAAATAAAAGACAAGAGAAAAGAGACTAAGTCTAGAAAGATAATTGTGTGCTAAAAGTGTGGAAAAATAAAGCATTATTCTAATAAGAAAGAAAGTATGCTCAAATTTTAATTGCATAATTAGTTCATATGAATGAGCCTTTGAAACTAAAGGAAAAATCTTGCTAGCATGATATGAAGTGATGGTTTCATCCTCTTGGAATTGGACAATTCAATACCAGTAAGGAAAGTCAATCAAAATTAATTAGTCCATTACTTGATGAAATTCAATGGATTTAGAATGTGAAGTCATAAGGTTGTTATTCTAGTGAATAATTTAATGTTGGGTGCATGCACCAATTATAACTTCATAATCTATTCATATAAATGAGACCTTGCAACAAAAGGTCAAATTTTGTGAGCAAGAAATGAATAGATGGTTTCATTCTCCTAGAATTAAACTATTCAATACCAGTAAGTAAAGACAAATCAAGATCAATTACTCCTTTTATTTGATGATATTCAATGAATTTAGAGTGTTAAGTCATAATTTCATTATACTTATGATTAATTTAATTGTTGGTTCATGCTCTAATTATAACTTTATATTCAATTACATGAATGAATCCTTGCAACTAAAGGAGAAATGTTGTTAGTAAGAAATGAAGAGACTGCTTCATTCTTGTAGGACTAGACAATTTAATACTTGCAAGGAAAGATAATCAAGATCAATTACTATTTTTTTTCATTAAATTCAATGGATTCAAAGTGTGAAGTCATCATGTTGTTATTCTTGCAATTAGTTTAATGTTTGGTGCTTGCACCATTTTTAATTTCATAATTAGTTTGTACGAATAAGTCCTTATAGCTAAAGGTGAAATCTTGTTTGGAAGAAATGAAGTGATAGCTTCATTCTCATAGAATTGCACCACTCATTCCACTTAAAGACTTATTTGATGGAATTCAAAGGATTTAGAGTGTGAAGTTATAATGTCATTATTCTCATAATTAATTTAATGTTTGGTGAAAGTACCATTTTTAACATCATAATTAGTTTGAATAAATGAGAATTTGAAAGTAATTAAATTTGAAGAGTTTTCTTCTAATTTATGTATCTCTATGGTGGATTCCATTGAGTGGTGATTAACCCTAGCAATTTTGTATCTCTTGAGTCGATTCCTTAAGAGAGGTAAGTGCAAACTAGCCCTATATCTCTCTAAGGTGGTGGAGTTTCTCCTATATCTTTGGAGTGTAAGTTACAATCAAATCCATTTCCTATATCAAAATGAGTCCTTGCAATCAAAGGAGAAACGATGGTGGCAAGAAATGAAGAGATAGTTTCATTCTCCTAAAACTGAACCATTCAATACCTATAAGGAAAGAGACAAATTGCTCCATTATTTGATGGAATTCAATTGATTCAGAGTATGAAGTTATAATGTCATCATTCTTGTCATTAATTTAATGTTTGGTGCATGCACTTATTATAACTTTAAAATTAGTTTGTGTGAATAAGTCCTTAATACTAAAGGATAAATCATATTGGCAAGAAGTAAATTAGATATTTTCATTTTGTTAGAACAAAACCATTCAATACCTATAAGAAAAGATAATCAAGATCAATTACTCCTGTGTTTGAAGGAATTTAATGGATTTGGAGTGTGAATTCATAATGTTGTTATTCTCATTATCAATTTAATGTTTGATTCATTTTCAATTTTAACATCATAATCAGTTTGTGTGGATGAGTCCTTGCAAATAACAGTGAAATCTCATTAACATGAAAAGCAAAGACGGTTTCATTCTCCTAGAATGGGTCCATTTAATACCTATAAGGAATGACAATCAAGATCATTGACTCCTTTTTTTGATGGAATTCAATAAATTTGGAGTGTGAAGTCATAATGTTGTTCTTCTCATGATTAATTTAATGTTCGGAGCATGTACCAATTATAACTTCATAATCAGTGTGTGTGAATGAGCCCTTGCAAGTAAAAGAGAATTTGTTAGCCCAAAAGAAGAGACAACTTGATTCTCCTAGAATTAAAACATTCAATTCCTATAAGGGAAGACAATCATGATCAATGAGACCTTTGTTTGATGGAATTTAATGGATTTAATGTGTGAAGTCATAATGTTATTATTCTTATGACTAATTTATGTTTGAACCATGCACCAATTATAACTTCATAATCAGTTTGTGTGAATGAGAACTTGCAGCAAAAGGAGAATTTTTGGTTGCAAGAGAAGAGGAGAACATCTAATTCTCCTAGAATTAAACCATTTAATACTTGCGCGGAAAGACAATCAAGATCAATTGCTCCCTTGTTCAATGGAATTCATTAGAATTAAAGTGTGAAGTCTTATTGTCATTATTTTAGTGATTAATTTACTATTTGGCATATGTACTAATTTTAACTTCATAATCAATTTGTGTGAATGAGTCCTTACATTTAAGGGAGAAATCTTGTTAGTAGAAAATGATGAGATTGTTTCATTCTCCTAGAAATAATCCATTCATTGCTTGCATGGAAAGACAATCAAGATTAATGACTCCTTTATTTTATGGAATTCAAAGAATTTAGAGTGTGAAGTCATAATGTCATCATTCTCATGATTAATATGATATTTGGTGCATGCATTAGTTTAAACTTTATAATTAGTTTTTATGAATGATTCCTTGTAACTAAAGGATAAATCATGTTGGCAAGAAATGAAGAGATGATTTCTTTCTCCTAGAATAGAACCATTCAATACTTGCAAGGAAAGGCAATCAAGATCAATTACTCCTTTATTGATGAAATTGAATGGATTCAGAGTGTGAAGTCATAATGTTGTTATTCTTGTGATTTATTTAATGTTATGTGCTTGTAACATTTTTAACTTTATAATCAATTTGTGTGAATGAGTACTTGCAAATAAAGGAGAAATTTTGTTAGCAAGAAACAAAGAGACAATTTCATTCTCTTAGAATTAAACTTTTCAATGCCTACAAGACAATCAAAATCAATTATTCCTTTATTCGACAGAATTTAATGGATTCAAAGTGTATAGTTATAACATTGTTATTTTCATGATTAATTTAATATTTGGAGCATGTACAATTTTTAACCTCATAATTAGTTTGTGTGAATGAGTCCTTGCAACAAAAGTACAAATCATGTTAGCAAGAAATGAGCAGACAATTTCATTTTTTTAGAATTTAAGCATTCAATACCTACACAAAAATACAATCAAGATCAATTACTCTTTCATTTGATCAAATTAAATGGATTTAGAGAATGAAGACATAATGCCATTATTCTGGTGATTAATTTAACATGTGGTGCTTACATGAATTTCAACTTTATACTACAATTGTGTGAATTAGTCCTTGCAACTAAAAGAGAAATCTTGTTAATTGCAAATGATGAGACAATTTCATTCTCTTAGGAATGATTTATTCATTACCTACTAGCAAAGACAATCAAGATCAATGACTCTTTTGTTTATTGGAATTCAACAAAATTTGAGTGTGATGTTCTAGAAATGATTTATTCAATACCTGTGAGGAAAGATAATCAAGATCAAAGTCTCCTTTATTTTATGGAATTGAAAGAATTTGGAGTGTGAAGTCCTAATCATTATTCTCATCATCAATTTAATGCTTAGTGCATGCACCATTTTTACCTTCATAATCAATTTTTGTTAATGAGTTCTTATTAGTAAGAAAAAAAAAAAAGAAAGCTTCATTCTCCTAGAATTAAACCTTTCAATACCTACAAGTAAAGACAATCAAGATCAATTACTCCTTTATTTAATGGAATTGAATGAATTTAGAGTGTGAAGTCTCATGAATAATTTGAAGATTGGTGCTTGCGCCAATTTTAACTTCACAATCACTTTGAGTGAATATGTCCTTGCAGCAGAAGGAGGAATCTTGTTAGTAAGAAATGAAGGGACAATGTCATTCTCCTAGAATTGAACCATTGAATACCTTCAAGGAATGATAATCAAGATTAATCACTCTTTTGTTTGATGGAATTTCATAAATTTTGAGTGTGAAGTTGCAATGTCATAATTCTCATGATTAATTTAATGTTCGGTGCATGCACCATTATTAACTTCATAATCAGTTTGTGTGAATGAATCTTTGTAACCAATGGACAGATCTTGTTAACAAGAAATGAAGAGATGATTTCATTCTCCTAGAATCAAACAAATCAATACCTACAAGTAAAGACAATTAACATCAATTTCTTCTTTAAATGATGGAATTCAATGGATTTAGAGAGTGAAGTCATAAGGAAGAAAGTTTCAGTCACCTAGAATTGATGTATTCATTACTTGTGAGTAAAGACAAGCAAGGTCAATGACTCCTTTATTTAATAGAATTCAATGGATTTAAAGTGTAATGTTAAACCATTCAATTTCTACAAGTAAAGTCAATCAAGGTCAATTACTTTTTTATATGATGAAATTGAATGGATTTAAAGTAAGTAGTCATAATGTCATTATTCTTGTGATTAAATTTAATTTTTGGAGCATGTGCCCTTTTTAACTTCATAATTAGTTTGTATAAATAAGTCCTTGAAAATAAAGGCAAAAATTTGCTAGCAAGAAATGAATAGATGGTTTTATTCTCCTAAAATTGTACCATTCAATACCTGCAAGTAAAGTTAATCAAGTTTTGATGAGATTCAATGGATTAAGAGTTTGAAGTCATAATCTCATTATTCTTGTGGTTAATTTAATGTTTGGTGTTTACACCAATTTTAACTTCATAATTAGTTTGTGAGAATATTAAGCATGTTACATCCAATAGAAAAATTTACTAAGCAAGAAATCTAGATAGTAAGAAATGAAGTGATATCTTCATCTAATAGAAAATTCTACTAAGCATGTTTTGTTTACCCTTATCTCAATTACTCTGTAAACCCATTGCATTTTGTAAGGGCAAGGATGCTCTTTAGTTTTTAGGCTTAGCTTTTCCACTATCTTTGTTGCTAACATATTAGAAGTGCTTCCATTATCAATAATGAGGTCAAATAATTTTCCATGAGAAGTACACCTAGTATGAAAGATGCTTTCCTGCAGCCAGTCATTTTCATCTTGCTTAGAAGTGATGTTCAAACTTCTCTGAATCACAAGCTTTTCACCCTTATCAACGTAGATAACTTCATCATAAATAGGGTCTCCCAACTTTTCTTCATTCTCTTCAACATCTTCCTCCACCAATGTCACAGCTGTGATTTGGGCATTCAGAAGCAATATGCCCCTAGCCTTGGCAATTAAAGCATCTTTTTGAGCTCTTGTTAGAAGAACTAGCTTGTTTGACACCTTTGGAAGCACCATTGTCACCGGAAGACTTTGTCGAAGAGTGTGGCCTTGAACTTGAACCACTTCCTTGGTTTGAAGGAAAAGTTCTAGTAGCTGATCTTAAAGTAGCCTTTTGAACCTCCTTCCTTTGCTTTTTAATAATCAAAGAAATCTTTCGTACATCATTGAAAGACCAATATGGTTGCAATCAAACAACATTACCAATCTCCCTTTTTAGGACTCTTAAGCATTGGGCAATAGTTTGCTTTTCTAGTTCAACCAAATCACCATTCATCATGAGTTAGTCAAACTCCAAAGTATATTCCTCCTTACTCATTTTTGGTTGTTGCTCAAGAGAGTGAATTTTTATGTACTTCTCTATTCATTAATCCTCAGGTCGAAATCTTCTTTTCAACTCCTCCTTCATTTTCTCCCATGTTCTAATTTTTCTTCTTTCCTCTTGATCTCTCTATTTCTTCAAGTTCTCCACCATAGAGAAGCATACTTCTTGAGTTTCAAAGCCACCAACTTGACCTTCCTATCCTCAAGAAACCCCTTATATTAAAAAAATATGTTTAATAGTATGTAGCCAATCAAGGAACTCATCATGTTGCATTTCTCCCTCAAACTTTGGAATTTTGATCTTCATGTCAAATCCTTTAAAGTTAGAATGATTCCTTCTCACAAGAGAGCAACGAGAAGAGGAGCCATTACTTGATTCTCAATAATCATCAAAAAATAAGCTTTCATGTGCAGCATCAGAAGATTCGTGATCATGATCTCGTGTTCCTTCATACTGATTCAAGTGCTACTGGAATTCATGAAGTTGTCTCCTCAATTCATCCATCACAAAATCACATCTCTCCCTTTTTGGAGTTACAATATGCTATCCATAACGAGCCATGAAACATGGGTCCTATGGGTTATGCTCTAATACCATACTTGATATTGGAAAATGATCCAACAGTAACCTTCACTCTAAGAATATAGGAGGAACTTTGCCACCTTAAAGATATAGGGCTATTAGCTCTCTCCAACCTTAAAGGACCACATAAGGGATATAGAAATGCTAGGGTTAAGTCACCACTCAATGGAATCCACCATAAAATGCAAAAAATAGAAGAAAACTCTTCAAATTCCTAGGTCAGAGTTTAATTATTCACCAAAATTCTGCATTTTCAAATACTAGAGAAAGCTATAAATTAAAGGCTTTGGAACATCCTTCCAAGCATAGGAAAATGTTTCAATATCCTGGCTTTTGACTATCCTAGCAGCTAGTAAAGGAACTTGACTCTTGATATTCTAAATTCATTTGAACCTAGACATCTAGAGCTTTTAAATGGCTTCTCATTACTATCATTGGGTTTGGGGTGAAGGTCCAGTAGTTTGAACAAGTTTGACATGCAATTCATTCTTTTGATAGCATAATGAGCATTTTTTTGTGCTTGGCCTAGGTCTTTGATTAATTCTTGGTTGTTCTCAAGAGATGCTCCAACATCACAATACTTGCAAGGAATGACAATCAAGATCAATAACTCCTTTGTTTGATAGAATTTAATGGATTTAGAGTATGATGTTCAATAGTTGATCCATTCAATTCCTACAGGTAAAGACAATTGAGATGAATTATTTTATTATTTGATAGAATTCAATGGATTTAGAGTATGTAATCATAATGTTGTTATTTTAGTGATTAATTTAATGCTTGGTACATACACCATTTTTAACTTCATAATTAGTTTATGTGAATGAGACTTTGCAACTAAAAGGTAAATATTGTTAACAAGAAATGAAAATATGGTTTCATTCTCCTAAAAATGAACCATTTAATATCTACAATGAAAGAAAATTTTAATCAATTGCTCCTTTGTTTGATGACATTCAATGGATTTTGAACGTGAGGTCATAATGTCATTATTTTTATGATTTATTTTGATGTTTGGTGTATGCACCACAAATTTTAATCTTATAATTAGTTTGTGAGAATGAGTCCTTGTGACTGAAGGAGAAATCAAAATCATGTTTAGAAGAAATGATGAGACAGTTTTATTCTCTGAGAATTTAACTATTTTATACCTATAAGGAAAGAAAATTAAGATTGATAACTCCTTTATTTATTGGAATTCAATGGATTTAGAGTGAGATGTTCTATAATTGAAATTCAATTCCTACAAGTAAAGACCATTGAGATGAATTATTCCTTTATTTTATTAAATTCAATGGATTTAGAGTGTGCAATCATAATGTCATTATTCTCATGATTAATTTAATGTTTGGTGCATGTACTTCACAATCAATTTGTGTGAATGAGACCTTACAACTAAATGGAAAATCTTGTTAGCAAGAAATGAACAAAATGGTTTCATTCTCCTAAAATTGAACCACTCAATGCCTATAGCAAAAGAAAATCATGATTAATTACTCCTTTATTTGATGACATTCAATGGATTTTGATTGTGAGGTCATAATGTTATTATTCTTATGATTCATTTGATGTTTCGTGCATGCACCAAAAATTTTAACTTCATAATTAGTTTGCAAGAATGAGTCCTTACAACTAGTGGAAAAATTTGGTTAGCAAGAAATGATGAGACATTTTCATTCTCCTAGAATTTAACCATTCTAATCAAATCAAGTTTAAGTGAAAGACCTATGTGGTTATCTTGTTTTGCTAATTTTACATTATCATTATCAAATCCTAATTTAATGCATGCTTTATGCTTGAATATTAAAACATAAGGATTTGATATGATGCCTACATTTGAAAATTTGATTCTTATTTATAGAATCATTATAAGGTTATGAACATCATAGTTCCTAGTGTTAGCCCCCAAAGTCCCTTGGTGGGAAAATGTAAGCATTGGTAGCACGTTGTACCAATTACGCCAATGCTATCTGTAGCTTTTGCATGCAAGAGTCATGTCAAAGAAAACAAGGTGGATGTGTGAGACAATGCACATGGCAACAAAGTTAGGAAAGGCTACATGCGAGCTAAGGCATTAGCAAGGACACGGACAGCAAGTGATGGCATTGGCCTCAAGTAGGGAAGGCATTTGGGGAGTTAGTTGGTGTGAAAACATGCAGCAATGATGCTTAGCATAAGTTGCAGGGGAACATGGGCTGCCAAGGAGATAAGTTGACCATGTAAGACTTGAGATGTCACTATCTCCTTGAATAATGCAGCAAGAGGTTGCTAAGAAGTGGGGAGTTGTTCAAAAAAAAAGGGGAACCCACTAAGCATGATTGGCTTGACAGTCAAGTTATGCATATCCCTAAGTAGCTAGGGGTGTCAATTACCACTACTATAAATATATACAATGTGGCAGCCAAGAGCCACACATAACACTTATACACAACACTTAAGTGATTCAATTAGGGGAAACATTTGGGTGAGAGGCAAGAGTGCAGTGCTTAGCATTATTTTCCTTTGTATACTTTTGGTTGGGTAGGTTTTTATATGTGCCATGTGCCTACCTACTTTCCTTAAGTGCAATTGTGTGTGAAAAGTTGATTGCTTTCTTCTGTAATGGTTAGGCTGAAACCAAGAGGGCATCATGGTGCCATCACTTGGCCAAAATTTTGGTTGAGAAATTCGGCTGTGTGACAACTAGTATTAAAGCTACTCTACCTCTTCTATTCTGCTAGCAAAGTTATATGGAATGAGAAGGACCAAGGAATAGGTTAGTCAAACACAATATAAAGTTGACTTTCCTCCCTCTGCTTCTACCTTTGTGGTTAATAAACCACTAAATCATACCTTGAGACCTAAGTCTCCTTCTTTATCTAATATATGATGAAGACCAAAGCATGTAAGTTCTTAAGACCTATAATGAGGTTGAAGAACAAGTGATAACAACCAAGTTTTGCATAATATTTTGCCTTAAACTTAATATCTAATGCATGTTTGATAATTTAGATGATGTAATTTGATTGGTGTCTCACTTAGTTGTCCATATGCGTAATTATTAGAAAAGTCTGGTTAAATTCAGTTTTGGTGCAATTTACATACTTTGGCTATTTCTCAGGTTACAGGAGGTTTCTTTTAATAAAACCAATTTTTATTGGGTTATCAAAGTATGGATGTTCATAAAACCTATAATGAGGTTGAAGAACAAGCTAAAGAGTTATTTTACTCTCCTAAAAATGGCCTAAAAAAGAAAATGGTTTTTTATGACCTTAACTCGAGATCAACAAGAGCAATGAAGTCATAAAAAATAAATTGCCAATATGAGTGTTGTTGATATTTTTACTTATATGACAATGGTTTATAAACTTAAAAGAAAATATTTTCTTGATTTTTCAAATTCTAGTGAGTGTTTAGCTCTAGAAAAGGCTTATAAGAAATATTTAACAAAAAAGGGTTAGAGGGTTAAATTGTATTCACCCTCTGTCTTTAAATCTTTGTTAAAATTGATAATAATGAGACTATTTATTCATGTTATAAGGTTAAAGCAACCGCTTAGTGCTATGATAAACTAAGGTAATTATAATAATTTGTATCTTCAGTCTGTTGGAACTCAACTTACTTGTATTAAGCAAAAGGTTAAGAAAACAACTCAAAGTAGGAATGTTAATCCCAAACCTTTAGTTAAACGAAAATAGAAACAAGGGTTTTATTTAAACCTCTGTCATATCAAGAAATAAACTACAAAATGATAGATAAAGGTTCTGATAAATCACAATTGATAAATGAAATCTTTAAAAGACTTCAACATCTAGGCTTAAAAAGCCAAAGAAGTTGTTGTGTTAGAAAAAGTGGGTAAGTTACAAACTATGCTCTTATCAGAACAACAACCATTGAAGGTAAACCTTCTTCTTCTTATGCAAAGGAACCTTTTAATGATAATAAAATTGTAATAAGGTTCAAACAAAACTAATTATCTAAGACAGTTTTATGTAATAAGATAGTTTCTTTTTTTTTTAATTGAAGTATTTAACACGTACAACAAAATAAAATCAAGATACTAAGAAATGATGAGATGGTTTCCTTCTACCAAAATTTAACCATTCAAATTCCTACAAGGAAAGACAATCAAGATCCATTACTCATTTATTTGATGGAATTCAATGGATTTAAAATGTGTTGTCATAATGTCATTATTTTCATGATTAATTTAATGTTTGATGCATGCACCATTTTTTAACATCATAATCAGTTTGTGTGAAAGAGTCCTTACAACTAAAGGAGGAATCTTATTAACAAGAAATGAAGAGATGGAATCATTCTCTTAGAATTGAACCATTCAATACTTACAAGGATAGAAAATGAAGATAATTGACTTCATTATTTGATAAAATTGAATGGATTTAGAGTGTGACATAATAATGTCATTATTCTTGTAATTAATTTGATGTTTGGCACAAACATTATTTTTAACTTCTTAATCATTTTTTGTGAATGTAACCTTGCCAGTAAAGGAGAAATCTTGTTAGCAAAAGATGAAGAGAGAATTTCATTCTTTTAGAATTTAATTATTCAATATGTGCAACACAAGAAAATCAAGATAGCAAGAAATGATGAGATGGTTTCCTTCTACCAAAATTTAACCATTCAATTCTAACAACGAAAGACAATCAAAATCAATTACTCCTTTATTTGATGAAATTTAATGGATTTAAAGTGTGATATTCTAGAATTGAACCATGCAAAACCTGCAAGTAAAGACAATCAAGATCAATTACTTCTTTATTTGATAGAATTTAATGAACTTAGAGTGAAATAATAATGTCATTATTCTCATGATTAATTTAATTTTTGGCATGAGCATCATTTTTAACTTCATCATCATTTTGTGTGAATATGTCCTTGTGACTAAAGGAGAAATCTTGTTTGCAAGAAAAGAAAAGATGATTTCATTCTCATAGAATTGAAGCATTCAATATGTGCAACAAAAGAAAATCAAGATCAATTACTACTTTATTTGAGTAGAGTGTGAAATAAAAATGTTATTATTATTATGATTAATTTGATGTTTGGTGCATGCACCACAAAGTTTAACTTCATAATTAGTTTGTAGGAATGAGTCCTTGCAACTAAAGGTGAAATCGTGTTAGCAAGAAATGATGAGAAAACTTCCTTTTAGCAAAATTTAACCATTAAATTTCTATAAGGAAAGATAATTAAAATCACTTACTCCTTTATCTGATGGAATTTAATGGATTTACAATGTGATGTTGTACTATTGAATGCAATACCTGCAAATGAAGACAATCAAGATCAATTACTTCCTTATTTGATGGAATTGCATAGATTTAAAGTGTGAAGTCATAATATCATTATTCTTGTGAGTAATTTGATTTTTGGTGCATGCACCAATTTTAACTTCATAATCAATTTATGTGAATGTCAATGATACTAAAGGAGAAATCTTGTTCGCAAGAAATGAAAAGATATTTCATTATGTGAAAATCAAACCATTCAATGCTTACAAGTAAAGACAATCAAGATCAATGTCTCCTTTATTTTATGCAATTCAAAGAATTCAGAGTGTGAAGTCATAATAGTGTCATTCTCATGATTAATTTGATATTTGGTACATGCACCAATTTTAACTTCATAATTAGTTTTTATGAATGAGTTTTTGCAACTAAATGAGAAATCATGTTGGCAAAAAATAAAGAGACAATTTCTTTCTTCCATAATTAAACCATTCAATGCTTGCAAGTAAAGACAATCAAGGTTAATTACTCCTTCAATTGATAGAAATCAATGGTATCATAATGTATAGTCATAACATTGTTATTCACATGATTAATTTAATATTTGGAGCATGCACAATTTTTAACCTCATAATCAATTTGTGTGATTAAGTCCTTGCAACAAAAGTACAAGTCATGTTAGCTAGAAATGAATTTAAGCATTCAATACCTATACAAAAATACAATTAAGGAAAATTACTCTTTCATTTGATCAAATCAAATGGATTTAGAGTGTGAAGTCATAATGTCATTATTCTTGTGAATTTAACATTTGGTGCTCACACAAATTTTAACTTTATACTATACTTGTGTGAATTAGTCCTTGCAACTAAAAAAGAAATCTTGTTAGTTGCTAATGATAAGATAGTTTCATTCACCCAAAAATGGTTTATTCATTACTTACAAGGAAAGACAATCAAGATCAATGACTCTTTAGTTATTAGAATTCAACAAACTTTGAGTGTGTTGTTCTAGAATTAGTCAATTCAATACCAATAAGGAAAGACTATCAAGAACAAAGTCTCTTTTGTTTTATGGAATTGAAAGAATTTAGAGTGTGAAGTCATAATTGTTATTATCAAGACTAATTTAATGTTTAGTGCATGCACCATTTTTAATTTCATAATCAATTTTTGTGATTGAGTTATTGCAACCAAAGGAGAAATCTTGTTAATAAGAAAAGAAGAGAGAGCTTCATCCTCCTAGAATTAAACCATTCAATACTTGCAAAGAAAGATAGTCAAGATCAATGACTTCTTTGTTTTATGGAATTCAATGGATTTAGAGTGTGAAGTCATAATGTTGTTATTCTTATGATTAATTTAATACTTGGTGCAAGCACCATTTTAAACTTCATGATTAGTTTGTGTGAATGAGTCTTTGCAACTAAAGGAGAAATCTTGTTAGGAAGAAATGAACAAATGGTTTTATTCTCCTCGAATTGAACCATTTAATACTTGTAAGGATTAAAAATGAAGATAAACTACTCCTTTGTTTGAAGAAATTCAATGGAGTTAGAGTGTGAAGTTCAAATGTCATTATTCTTGAGATTAATTTGATGGTTGGTGCATGCACCAATTTCAACATCACAATCAGTTTGTGTGAATGAGTCCTTGCAACTAAAGGAGAAATCTTGTTGGCAAGAAATGATGAGAAGGTTTCATTATCCTAGAGTTAAACCATTCAATTCATGCAAGGAAAGAAAATCAAGACCAAGTAGTCCTTTGTTTGATGGAATTCAATGGATTTGAAGTGTGAAGTCATAATAATGTTATTCTTGTAATTAATTTGATGTTTGGGGCATGCACTAAATTTAACATCATAATTTGTTAGTGTGAATGAGTTGTTCCAACTAAAGGAGAAATCTTGTAAGAAACAAATGAAGGGACTGTTTCATTCTCTTAAAATTGATCCTTTCAATACTTGCAAGGAATGAAAATCAAAATCGATTACTCGATTATTTAATGGTATTCAATGGATTTAAAATATGAAGTCAATGTTGTTATTGTCATTATTAATGTCATTATTCTCATGATTAATTTGATGTTTGGTGCATACACTAATTTTAACACCACAATCAGCTTGTGTGAATAAGTCCTTGCAACTAAAGAGCAAATCTTGTTTGAAAAATTTGAAGTGATAATTTCATTGTCTTAAAATTGAATAATTCAATATTTGCAAGGAATGATGGTCAAAGATCAATTACCTCTTTGTTTGATGGACTATAATGCATTAAAAGTGTAAAGTCATAATGTCATTATTCTCGTGACTAATTTGATTTTTGGTGAATGCATCAATATTAACTCCAAAATCAATTTGTCTAAATGAATCCTTGCAACTAAAGGAGAAATCTTGTTAGTAAAAAATGAAGAGGTGGTTTCAGTTTCCTAGAATTAAACGATTCAATACTTGCCAAAAAAAGAAAATCATGATTAATTACTCTTTTGATTGATGAAATTCAATGGATTTAAAGTCTGATGTTATTATGCCATTATTCTTATGATTAATTTGATGTTTAGTGCATGCACCAATTTTTACTTCATAATTTGGTTATGTGAATGAGTCCTTGAACAAAAGGAGAAATCTTGTTTGCAAGAAACAATGAAACGATTTCATTCCCCCATAATTGAACCTTTCAATACCTACAAGTAAAGACAATCAAAATCAAATACTCCTTTATTCAATTAAATTCAATAGATTAAGAGTGTGAAGTTATAATGTCATTATTTTCATGATTAATTTAATGTTTGATGTACACACCATTTTTAACATCATAATTAATTTGTGTGAATAAGTCCTTGCAACTAAAGGAGAAATTTTATTAACATGAAATAAAGAGATGGTTTCATTCTCCTAAAATTAAACCATTCAATGCTTGCAAGGATAGAAAATGAAGATAAATGACTTCTTTATTTGATAGAATTGAAAGGATTTAGAGTGTGACATAATAATGTTATTATTCTCATAATTAACTTAATGTTTGGCATGTGCATTTTTTTTAACTTCATAATCATTTTGAGTGAATATGACCTTGCTACTAAAGGAGAAATCTTGTTAACAAGAGGTGAAGAGATAATTTCATTCTTTTAGAATTGAAGTATTCAATATGTACATCAAAAGAAAATCGAGATAGTAAGAAATGATGAGATGGTTTCCTTCTACCAAAATTTAACCATTCAAAATTCCTACAAGGAAAGACAATCAAAATCAATTACTCCTTTATTTGATGGAATTCAATGGATTTAGAGTGTGATATTCTAGAATTCAACCATGTAAAACTTGCAAGTAAAGACAATTAAAATCACTTGCTCCTTTATTTAAAGGAATTCAATGGATTTAGAGTGTGATATTCTAGAATTCAACCATGAAAAACCTACAAGTAAAGACAATCAAGATCAATTCTTTATTTGATAGAATTCAATGAATTTAACAAGTGAAATAATAATGTTGTTATTCTCATGATTAATTTAATTTTTTGCATGAGCATCATTTTTAATTTCATAATTATTTTGTGTGAATTTGTCCTTCGTACTAAAGGAGAAATCTTGTTAGCAAGAAATGAAAAGGTGATTTCATTCTCTTAGAATTAAAGCATTCAATATGTGCAACAAATGAAAATCAAGATCAATTACTACTTTATTTGATGGAATTTAGTGGATTTTAGAGTGTGAAATAACATTGTCATTATTCTAATGATTAATTTGAAGTTTGGTGCATGCACTACAAAGTTTAACTTCATAATCAATTTGTGTGAATGTGTCGTTGTAACTAAAGGTGAAATCATGCTATCAAGAAATGATGAGATGGCTTCCTTGAACCAAAATTTAATCATTAAATTCCTACAAGGAAAAACATTCAAAACCAATTACTCCTTTATGATCTAATACTAGACTTGATATAGGAAAAGGATCTAATAGTAACCTTCATTCTAAGGATATAGGAGAAACTCCAACACCTTAGAGATACAAAATGTGTTCTTCTCTAAAGTTTTTACTAGAAAAGATAGCTACAATATTTTTTGGAGAGAAAATTTTCTTTTAGCATTACCTTGCCAAAGGAGTTAACCATACTAAAACTATTGATTATAATGAATATACTTATGGAGAATTAGATGATGAAGTAGTAGTTGAAGGAGTTAAACTATGTAATAAAATGAAATTCCATAGGCAATTGCAGAATGACGAAAGCTCAAGGCAAAAAAGTTCTAGTAAGCTTTTGTGAGAAGATGGATTATCCACCCATTTGATATCCTAAAAAACAAAAGATTAAGTGCTATCACTCCTATAATAATTAGAAAAAATAATATAGTAAGACAAAAAAGGTCCTCATAAAGTCTAGGAAGCTAAAAATAAAAAAGAAAAAAAGCCTCAATCTAAAAGGACTATTCTTTCCTATAAGTGTGGACACATGGGGCACTATTCTAATATGTGCAAAATGAAGTAAAAGCTTCAAGAGTTATACATAAATGAAGATCTTAATAGATCATTATGCATATTTTCTTGTCAAAGAGTGATTCTTAAGAATCAGATTTTGAAATAGAATTATTAAAAAAGATCTTTCTTCTTCCACTTTTAACACTAATAATGAAGAAAGTTGTGATGGTCAATGCAATCATTACAATGCAATGATGGAATTTGTTTTCAAATTCCCTTTGTACTCATTAAGAATTTATCCTAGTGTGTTATTTTGGGAATCTTTTTTTTTTTGGCATATGATGCTCTACCTTATTAAAGATATTAATGATAAGGGTATTTAAGCCAAAATTAATGGAAAGATTATTAGCGCTAAATTTATATATATCCCTTAGTTTAGAGAGATAAATTTACTTTAAAAAAAATTTAAGTGAACAAAAAATTTTATTTTTTCTTTTCAAGACAAGATTTCTTATAAGCATTTATGATGCAGAAGTATCTCACAAGAAAAACCAAGAATAATCCAAGACTTGGTCCAAGCACAAAAAATGCTCAATTTGCTATTAAGAGAATGGAATGTAGGTCAAATTTGTTACAACTATTGGACCTTCAATCCAAGCCTAATGACAATTCATGAGTAGTTATTTGAAAGCTTTAGATGTCTAGTTTCACATGAATCAAGAACATCAAGAGTTAAGTTTTCCTTTTTCAGCTGCCAAGATAGTCAAAAGTCAAGATTAGCATTTAATGGCAAGTTAAGTGGATTGTTAGTATGAAAATATTGAGTTATTGCTACATTTTCCATTGCTTAAGGGGATGTTCAAAAGCATTTTATTTACAATTTTCTCTTGTATTTGTGGAGAAGACTTTTGGGATTAATTAAACTTTTACCCTGAAGAATTTGAAGAGTTTTTCTTCTAAGTTCTATATGTCTTTGGTGGATTCCATTGAATGGTGACTTAATTGTAGCATTTTTGTATAACTTAAGTGGATTCCCTAAAAGTGGTGAGTGCAACCAACCTTGTATCTCTAAGGTGGTGGAGTTTCTCCTGTATCCTTAAAGTGAAAGTTGGAGTCGAATCCTTTTCCCATATCAAGTTTGGTATCAAAAAAGCCTTGGTTTTCATGGCTCATCATGGACAACGTATTGCAAGTCAATATAGAGGTAATAGTGATTGTGAGATGAATGAATTAAGGAGACAACTTCATGAACTCTAGCAATGCTTGAATCATTATGAAGGAATGCATGATCATGGTGATGTTTCTTCTAATGCTACATATGAGAACCCATTTTCTGATGATTATCAAGAATCAAGTAATGGCTCCTCTTCTTGTCACTCTTTTATGAGAAGGAATCATTGTAACTTCAAAGACTTTGACAAAAATAATGAAATTCCCAAGTTTGAAAAAAAAATGCGACCTATCAGAGTTTCTGGATTGGGTGAATGTTGTTGAAAGTATTTTTTTTGAGTATATGGAATTTCTTGAGGATAGGAAGGTAAAGTTGGTGGCCTTAAAACTTAGGAATGCCTTTTTATGGTGGGAGAATTTGAAGAAATAGAGAGATCAAAAGGGAAGAAGAAAAATTAGAACATGGGAGAAAATGAAGGAGTTGGAAGGGAGATTTCAAATTGAGGATTATTGAATGGAGATGTTCATAAAAATTCATTTTCTTCAGCAATAACTAGAATGAGTGTGGAGGAATATACTATAGAGTTTGAACAATTCATGATGAAGGGTGATGTAGTTGAACCAGAAGAGCAAGCTATTACTCAATACTTAAGAGGCATGAAAAAGGGAGATTGGTGATGTTGTTCGATTGTAACCATATAGGTCTTTCAATGATGTAAGAAAGCTTTTTTTGTCTATTGAAAAGCAATGGAAGGAGATTCAAAAGGTAGCTCAAAAAGCATCCACTAGAACTTTTTCTTCAAATTGAGAGAGTGGCTTGAATTCAAGGTCATACTCTTTAACCAAGTCTTTTGATTGCAAACAAGCTAGTTCTTCCAATAACTACTCAAGAAGATGCTTTAGATGCCAAGGCTATGGGCATATTGCTTATGAATGCCCAAATCATAGAGTTGTGACATTGGTGAAGGAAGATGTTGAAGAGGATGACAAAGAGCTGGGAGTCCCTATTTGTAATAAAGAAGTTATCTACGATGATTAGGAAGAAATGCTTGTGATTCAAAGAAGTTTGGATGTCACTCCTAAGTAAGAAAAAAAGAGTGGCTGTGGGAAATTATCTTTCATACTAAGTGCACTTCTCATGGCAAATTTTGTGACCTCATTATTGATAGTGGAAGCACTTTCAAGGTGGTAGCAACAAATATGGTGAGAAGCTAAGCATGAAAACTAAGGAGCATCCTCCCCCTTGCAAAATACAATGGATTCACAAAACATACTTATAGAATTTTCTATTAGGCAAAACTATAGAGATGAATTATGGTGTGATGTTGTTCCCATGGATGTTACTCACTTGTTATTAGGTAGACCATGATTATATGATAGGAAAGTAGTTAATGATGGCTACAAAAACACTTACCCATTTATGAAAGATGGTGTTAGAATTGTTTTAGTTCCAATGAAACCAGATCATGTTCTTAAGTTTGCAAAAGGGGAGGTGAATACTTTACATTTTGGCAATTTGATTGAAAAGATGTTTTTAAAAGATAATGAGATGTATGCTATTTTACTTGTGGAAAAATCAATTGCTTAATTAAGGGGACATAATCCACTGGTTCAACCTCTATTAGAAGAATTATAGATGTTGTATCGAAAGAAACACACCCTAACCTTTAATGACAAATATTGAGCACCAAATTGACCTACTTCTAGGCTTTATCATCTCAAACAAAGTAGCTTATTGCATGAATCCTAAAGAACTTGAAGAATTGCAGCAACAAGTTAAGGATCTAATAATCAAGAGATATATGAGAGAAAGCATTAGTCCAAGTGCTTTTCTAGTCCTTTTAGTACCCAAGAAGGAATGATCTTAGCATATATGCACAAATAGTAGTCATCAACAAAGTTACTATCAAGTACATATTTCTTATTCATGAGTAGTCATTTGAAAGCTTTGGATGTGTAATTTCACACAAATCAAGAACATCAAGAGTCAAGTTTTCCATGATTAGCCATCAGGATAGTCCAAGGTCAGGATTAGCATTTAATGGCTTGTTGAATGGATGGTTAGTACAAAAATACTGAGTTATTGCTCCATTTTCCTATGCTTGCAAGGGGATGTTCCAAAGCCTCTTATTTATAGTTTTCCTTTCTATTTGTGAAGGAGATTTTTGGGATTAATTAACTCTTACCCTAAGGAATTTGAGGAGTTTTCAGCTAAGTTTTGCATCTCTATGTTGGAGAGTGGTGACTAAACCTTAGTATTTATGTATCTGTTAAGTGGATTCCTTAAGAGTGATGAGTGAAACTAGCCCTATATCTCTAAGGTGATGAAGTTTCTCTTATATCCTTGGAGTGGAAGTTACAGTCAAATTATTTTCTTGTATCAATCTACAAGAGAAAATTTCTTCTCTTGTTATTATAGCTAAGGTATAAGAAATAAAGAAAATGATAGAACCACTAATATGTTTAGGAATTCCTACAACCTTATGGAATAGGAAGGAACATATTGCTATACTACCATATGAGCTAGACTTTCATGAAATTTAAATTTCAACGAAGGCTACCCCATTACTATAAGCCCTTCACTTTTAGAAATAAGTAAAACAAAGATACAAGAACTCCTTAAGAAAGGACTTATTTGGTAAAATACAAGTCCTTGGAGTTGTCTTGCATTTTATGTAGAAAATAATGTAGAATTGGAATGAGGTGTTGCCAAATTAGTTATTAACTATAAGCCTTTAAATAAGGCATTACGATGGATTATGTATCCTATACCTAATCAGGTTAATCAACTTTATGAAACTAAGATATTTTTGAATTTTGATATGAAATTTGGTTATTGGAAGATCTAGATCAATGAGAAAAATAGATATAAAACAACATTTACAACTACTTTTGAGTATTAGGAATGGAATGTCATACCTTTTTGGTTTAAAAAATGCTCTTTTTGAATTTCAGAAGATAATGAATGAAATATTTAATACTTATTTTGCATTTATAATTGTTTATGTCAATTATGTGTTGGTTTTTTTTGTAATACCATTAAACAACATTTTAAACATCTACATTTATTCATTAATGTAATGAAAAGGGCAAGATTGGCTACTTTGGCAGAAAAATGAAGCTATTTCAAACCATGATTTGTTTCCTTGGTCACTTCATAGAAAATGATTCTATTATTCCTATTAATAGATCATTTGAATTTGTCTTAAAATTTCTTAATGAAATTTGAGACCAATAACAATTACAAAGATAAAATCTAGAGTTAAAAACTCCCTTGTTTGTATTGAAACAAATCTTTGCTAAATGACAAGGAATACCATCTACTTTGGATTTTAATATTAAGTTTATATAAGGAAATTCCAATTCTCTTCCCAATTTTCTAACTCATGAATTTTTGCAAGGAAAGTTGCATGAGCAAATGCCCACTCATGTAAGGGCTACAATCCCCAACAAAATTAGTTATTTCACTGGCAAAAAATGCATCCAAAAATTCAAATTTCAAAGTTGATAAACTTCTTGATGACACTTATGAGCATGCTCTAAACAAAGGGTTAACTTGTCCATTAATTCCAATATTTATGGGTTTTTTTTGTCCTCTTGAGAATAATTATGCTTAGCTTCTACTTAATAAGGTAGCACACTTTGATCCTAAGGGTGAAATCTATCCTGATATTTGACTTAAAAATTATTTATGCTATCAACAAATTATATATGAGATAGGATCTGTGGTTATTCAACCCATTGAAAGGGGTCTTGAAACCATTTAAATTCATCTTATGATATTCATACATTTTATATAATAGGTAAATGAAGTTTCATGAAAATTCAAAAACAATATTTTTTAATACAAAACCCTATATTTTAGTTTTTATTTAATCAAAGCAAAAATTATTCGAATTTATGATATTTTATTTTAATTTTTATAATTTTTATAAAAGTTATTTCAAATTTACTAAAAAGTTAAATAAATTTTATTTGAATAAAAAAATGAATGATTTAATTAATTATATTATTTAGTCTAACTATTATTCAAATTTTAATTTTTTATGTGATTTACACAATAGAATTAATAGTTTAGTCAATATTCATAAAACGTAAGAAAGCAATGTTTTTAAGTATAAAATTCTAGATTTTAATAATTATTTAAATCACCCAAAATGTTTTTAAGATTTATAATTTTTTATTATAATTTTTCTAATTTCTTTAAAGGTTACTCTAAATTTACAAAATAATAATAATAATAATAATATAGACTATATTTAAATGAAAAATAAATAGAGTAATTCATTTTTTATTCTAACTTTTATTTAAATTTTATATTTTTTTATATAATTTATATAATTTAAATATTATATTACTCAACATTGATGAAAAAATAAAAAAAACGATATTTTTTAATACAAAATTTAAAATTTTAATAATTATATAAATCAATCTAAATGTTAAAAATATTTTATTATAATTTTTATAATTTCAATAAAAAGTTACTTTAAATTCATCAATAAATAAAATAGATAATATTTGCATAAACAAATGATCAATTTAAATAATTATATTTTTTATTCTAACTGTTAATTAAATTTAAATTTTTATTATATTATCTACGCAATTTGAATAGCATGTTACTATACATTCTTGAAAAGTAAAAGCATAATTTTTTTAATACAAAACCTCATATTTTAGAAATTATTTATATTTACAATCCTTTATTTTAAATTTTGTAATTTCAATCAAAGTTTAATCTAAATTCACCAAAAAGTAAAATAAATCCTCTTTAAATAAAAAAAAAAAAACTAATTTAAATAATTTTATCTTTTATTCTAACCATTATTTAAATTTAAATTATTTTTATATTATTTACATTATTTACTTAACAAATTAGTTAATATTCATGAAATGTAAAAAAAAAATGTCATTTTTAATATAAAACCTATATCAAATTAAATGTCATTCAAGTCTATAATGTTTTATTATAATTTATATAATTTTAATAAAAAGTTATTTTAAATTTACCTAAAAGTAAAATAGTTCTTATTTGAATTAAAAATAACTAATTTGAATAATTCATTTTCTATTTTACTCATTATTCGAATTTAACATTAATCACAAGAATAATGACATTATGACTTCACACTTAATATCCATTGAATTTCATTAAATAAAGGAGTAATTGATCTTAATTATGTTGCATGCAAGTATTAATTGGTTCAATTCTAAGTGAATAAAATTGTCTCTTCATTTCTTGCTAATAAGATTTCTCCTTTTGTTGTAAAGACTCATTCACACAAACTAATCAAGAAGTTAAAAATGGTGCACATATCAAACATTAAATTAATCACGAGAATCAAGACATTATAACATTATATTCTAAATTCATTGAATTTCATCAAATAATTGAGTAATTATTCTTGATTGTCTTTACTTGTAGGTTTTGATTGGTTAAATTCTAGTAGAATGAAATTATCTATTCATTTCTTGCTAAAAAGATTTCTCATTTAGTGGGAATGACAACTCATTCACGAAAACTAATTATGAAATGAAAAATGGTGCATGCATCAAAAATTAAATTAATCATAAGAATAATGACATTATGACCACACACTTTAATTATGTAGTATTTCATTAAATAAAAGAGTAATTTATCTTAATAGCCATTACTTATAGGTATAGAATGGTTTAATTCTAAAACATCACACTCTAAATCTATTGAATTCCATCAAATAAAGGAGTAATTGATTTTTATTATCTTTTCTTACAAGTATTGAATGATTAAGTTCTAGGAGAATGAAATTATATCATCATTTCTTGTGAACATGATTTCACTTTTAGTTGTAAGGACATTTTCACACAAATTGATTATGAAGTCAAAATTTGTGGTGCAAGCACAATACATCAAATTAACCACAAGAATGATGATATTTTGACATCACACTCTAAATTCATTGAATTCCATCAAATAATAGAGTAATTAATCTTGATTGTCCTTACTTACTAATATTGAATGGTTTACTTCTTGGAGAATGAAACCATCTCATCATTTTTTGCTAAAATGATTTCTCTTTTATTATTAGACCTATCAATAAAAGATTACACTAAATTTACCAAAATGTAAAATTAATCATATTTGAATAAAAAAACCACCAATTTAGTTAACTACATTATTTTCTCTAGTAGTTTTTAAATTTTAATTTTTTATATTATTTATATATAATTTAAATAATAGGTTAGTCAAAATTCATTAAAATTTAAAAAATGACATTTTTGAAAGTAAAACCTCATATTTTTGTTACTACTTTAATTCAAACCAAATACTATTCAAATTTATAATTTTTTATTGCAATTTTTGCAATTTTAGTAAAAATTTATTTTAAATTCACTAAAAAGTAAAAATAGATCCTATTTAAATTAAAAACAACTAATTTAAGTAATTGTACTCATTATTTAAATTTAAACTCTTTTTATATTATTTACATAATTTAATTAATAGGTTTGTCAAAATTTCATGAAAATAAAAAAAAATTCACATTTTTTTGAATATAAAACACTTACTTTTAGTAGTTACATAAATCAAAATAAAAGTTATTCAAATTTATAATTTTTTATTATAATTTCTATAATTTTAGTAAAATGTTACTCTAAATTCAACTATAAGTAAAAAAACTTAATTTGGATAAAAAAAGAGACTACTTTGAGTAATTTATTTTTTATACTAACCATTATTCAAATTCAATGACTTTTTATGTATTTATAAAAATTTAATTATTAGATTACTTAACATTCATTAAAAAGTAAAAGCCATTTATTTTTTAATACAAAACTCTCAAATTTAGTAATTATATAAATTAATTCAAATGTTATTTAAATTTAAAGTTTTTACTATAATATTTGCAATTTCAGTTGAAAGTTATACTAAATTTACCAAAAAGTAAAATAAATTATATTTGAATAAAAAAAATAATTGATTTAACACTACTTTGAGTAAAATAGATCATAAAAAAAATGATTGCATTTTTTATTTTAATGTTTATTTAAATATAAATTCTTTTTATATTAATTAAACAATTTAAATAATAGATTAATCAACATTCGTGAAAATTATAAAAATAGAAATATTTTAATACAAATTATCAAAAGTTTAGTTTCTATTTAAATCAAATTAAATATTATTCAAATTTATAATCTTTTATTATAATTTTTATAATTTTAGTAAAAAATTACTTTAAATTCACTATAAATCCAAATAAATCCTAATTGAATAATAAACAATTGATTTAACTAATCATATTTTTTCATTCTAATCATTATTCAAATTTAAATATTTTTATACTCTTTATACAATTAAATTAACAGATTAGTCAATATTAATGAAAAGTAAAGCCTCATATTTTTTTAATATAAAACTTTAATTTTGAGTAGTTAATTAAATCAAACCAAATGTCATTCAAATTTATAATAATTTATTTTACTATGTAAAAGGATATTCTAAATTTTATCAAAAAGTAAAATAAATCCTATTAGAGCAAAAAAATTGATTTAAGTAATTCATTTTCTATTCCAAATATTATTTTAAATTTAATATCTTTTTTTTTTAATTTACGTAATTTAAGCATTAAGTTTCCCCCATTCACAAAAAAGTGAAAAATAATATTTTTGAATACAAAACTCAAGATTTTTAATAACTATATAAACTAATTCAAATGTTTATTCAAATTTAAATTTTTTTATTATAATTTTGTATTCTTAGTAAAAAAGTTAATCTAAATTTACCAACAAGTAAAATAGATTATATTTGAATAAAAAATCAATTTAATTAATTACATTTTTTATTTTAACCATTATTCAAATTTAAATTCTTTTTATATTATTAATACAATTTAGAGTGATAGGTTACTCAACATTCATGAAAAGTAAAAGATGACATTTTTTATACAAAATCTTATATTTTAATAACTAACTTATATTCAATTAAGTGTTTTCCAAATTTACTTTCTTTAATTTTTAATTTCTATAATTTTACATAAAGGTTACTCTAAATTCATCAAAAGGACTAATTAATCTTGATCATCTTTACATGTAAGCAAATGATTGATTCAATTCTAGGTGAATCAAACTGTCTCTTCATTTCTTGTTAATAAAAATTTTTCTTTCTTTGCAAGGACTCATTTCACACAAACTAAATATGAAGTTAAAAATAGTGCATGTTAGTAAAACATTAAATTTAATCATGAGAATTAAGACACTATCACATCACATTCTAAATCCATTAAAATTTCATTCAAATAATAGAGTAATTGATTTTGATTATCTTTACTTGAAAGTTTTTGATTGATTAGATTTCTAAGAGAATGAAACTGTCTCATCAATTTCTGATCTCAAGTCATTTCTTCCTAAATAGTTGTCCTTTAATTGGTAAGGACTCATTCTCACAAACTAATTATTAAGTTAAAAATGGTGTTATGTGTTCAAATGTTAAATTAATCATGACATAACAACATTATGACTACACACCTTTAAATTTAATATTTGGAGCATGCGCCCTTTTTTAACTTCTTATTGTTTGTGTGAATGGTCCTTGAAACTAAAGGCAAAAATTTTTTAGCAAAGAATAAATAGATGGTTTCCATTCTCCTAAAATTGAACCATCCAATAGTGCTACAAGTAAACGTTCAATCAAGATTAATTACTCCTTTATTTGATGGGAGATTCAATGGATTCAAGAGTTTTAAAGTCATAATCTTCTTTAGCCTTTCTAATAGCTAATTTAATGTTTGGTGCTTGCAGCATCTTAACTTTTTAATCAATTTTGTCTGTGAATTAGTCTCTACACTAATTGAAAAATAATTGTTGGTAGGAAAATGAAGATAGTTTGATTCACCTCAAATTGATCTTATTAATACTTTTTGAAAGACATCAAGATACTGATTGACTACTCTTCTATTTGATTTGAATTCAATACATGTAGTTGTGTAAAGTCATAACATGTTGTTATTTTATCGTGGATTTAATTTAAATATTTGGTGATTTTGCCCCAATTTAATTTAAATAATCAATTAGTTTTGAACCAGTTTGCATAACAAAAGGACAAATCATGTTTGCAACAAGTTAAAGAGACACTTTCATTCTCAAGAATTGAACTATTCAAATACATGCAGGATAGTAAATCGAGTCAATGACTCTATTTGTTTGAGGATTTGAGTGGATTTAGAGGTATTGATAGTCGAATGTCAGCCATTATTTAATTAATATTAGTTTGTGTGAATGCAGCTCCTTGCAACACTAATGGAGAAAATCCTTGTTAGCAAGAAATGAACAAGAACTAATCTGTTAATTGTCACGAGTTTCTGTTCAATACTTACAAGACAATAATATTTAAATCAATGCTTATTTGTTTGATTGTAATTCAATGAATTGTTGAAGTGTTGAACATAAGCTGCATTATGTCCTATGATTACATTTATTAGTGTGATCAAGTCGTCGTGCAACCTAAAGGAGAATCTAATTAGTAAGAAATGAAGAAGTTTCTTTCATGATTACTAATTTCATTACTAAATGTAATGACAATCATGATCAATTATTCTATTGCTGGATTTGAATGGATTTAGATGAAGTTAATAATGATTATTATTCTCATCGATTAAGCTAGATGTTATTCGGTGCATAGCATTGTAAATAGTTTAATTTGCATTCGTTTGTGATGAGTCCAATTAACTAAGGAAATATTTTGTTAGAAGAGAATGATGACGATGGTTTTATGCTTTTATGTATTTAACCTCATCACTAGCATGACTTGGACAATCCATCATACTCTTTTCTGTTTTATTATTTTGATGTTGTAATTATTGGAATTTAGAGTGCATATCCTAGAATTACATTCAGTATTGTAGTAAAGATAAATCAAAATTTACTCATTTTTTGTGGAGTTCATATGAATTTTACAAGTGTGGTATAATGGCATTTATTAGCATTTTTTTTATGTCATGACTGCACATTTTAATTATAGGAGTTTGTGAATTCCTTGATAAACTACAGAGAGCCTTGTTAGCAAGAAATGAAAGAGAGTTTCGTATATCCTAGAATTTGAACACTTTATTGCAAGTAAAGACGTTAAGCATCAATGACTCCTTTATTTGATGTTTTCAATGGATATATAATGTGAGATGTATGTTATTATTTTGTATCTCTCTTCT
>CM075425.1:8209687-8307082 GCA_037832385.1 Rhizophora apiculata
GTTTAATCAACTTTATGAAACCAAGATATTTTTGAAATTTTGATATGAAATTTGTTTATTGGAAATCTAGATCAATGAGAAAAATAGATATAAAACAACATTTACAACTACTTTTGAGTATTAGGAATGGAATGTCATACCTTTTTGGTTTAAAAAATGCTCTTTTTGAATTTCAGAAGATAATGAATGAAATATTTAATACTTATTTTGCATTTATGATTGTTTATGTCAATTATGTGTTGGTTTTTTTTGTAATACCATTAAACAACATTTTAAACATCTACATTTATTCCATTAATGTAATGAAAAAGGGCAAGATTGGCTACTTTGGCAGAAAAATGAAGCTATTTCAAACCATGATTTGTTTCCTTGGTCACTTCATAGAAAATGATTCTATTATTCCTATTAATAGATCATTTGAATTTGTCTTAAAATTTCTTAATGAAATTTGAGACCAATAACAATTACAAAGATAAAATCTAGAGTTAAAAACTCCCTTGTTTGTATTGAAACAAATCTTTGCTAAATGACAAGGAATACTATCTACTTTGGATTTTAATATTAAGTTTATATAAGGAAATTCCAATTCTCTTCCTAATTTTCTAACTCATGAATTTTTGCAAGGAAAGTTGCATGAGCAAATGCCCACTCATGTAAGGGCTACAATCCCCAACAAAATTAGTTATTTCACTGGCAAAAAATGCATCCAAAAATTCAAATTTCAAAGTTGATAAACTTCTTGATGACACTTATGAGCATGCTCTTAAACAAAGGGTTAACTTGTACATTAATTCCAATATTTATGGGTTTTTTTTGTCCTCTTGAGAATAATTATGCTTAGCTTCTACTTAATAAGGTAGCACACTTTGATCCTAAGGGTGAAATCTATCCTGATATTTGACTTAAAAATTATTTATGCTATCAACAAATTATATATGAGATAGGATCTGTGGTTATTCAAACCCATTGAAAGGGGTTTTGAAACCATTTAAATTCATCCTTATGATATTCATACATTTTATATAATAGGTAAATGAAGTTTCATGAAAATTCAAAAACAATATTTTTTAATACAAAACCCTATATTTTAGTTTTTATTTAAATCAAAGCAAAAATTATTCGAATTTATGATATTTTATTTTAATTTTTATGCAATTTTTATAAAAGTTATTTTAAATTTACTAAAAAGTTAAATAAACCTTTTATTTGAATAAAAAAAATGAATGATTTAATTAATTATATTATTTAGTCTAACTATTATTCAAATTTTAATTTTTTTATGTGATTTACACAATAGAATTAATAGTTTAGTCAATATTCATAAAACGTAAAAAGCAATGTTTTTAAGTATAAAATTCTAGATTTTAATAGTTATTTAAATCACCCAAAATGTTTTTAAAATTTATAATTTTTTATTATAATTTTTCTCCATTTCTTTAAAGGTTACTCTAAATTTACAAAATAATAATAATAATAATTAATATAGACTATATTTAAATGAAAAATAAATAATTTGAGTAATTCATTTTTTATTCTAACTTTTATTCAAATTTTATATTTTTTTATATAATTTATATAATTTAAATATTATATTACTCAACATTGATGAAAAAAATAAAAAAACGATATTTTTTAATACAAAATTTAAAATTTTAATAATTATATAAATCAATCTAAATGTTAAAAATATTTTATTATAATTTTTATAATTTCAATAAAAAGTTACTTTAAATTCATCAATAAATAAAATAGATAATATTTGCATAAACAAATGATCAATTTAAATAATTATATTTTTTATTCTAACTGTTAATTAAATTTAAATTTTTATTATATTATCTACGCAATTTGAAATAGCATGTTACTATACATTCTTGAAAAGTAAAAGCATAATTTTTTAAATACAAAACCTCATATTTTTAGAAATTATTTATATTTACAATCCTTTATTTTAAATTTTGTAATTTCAATCAAAGTTTAATCTAAATTCACCAAAAAGTAAAATAAATCCTCTTTAAATAAAAAAAAAAACTAATTTAAATAATTTTATCTTTTATTCTAACCATTATTTAAATTTAAATTATTTTTATATTATTTACATTATTTACTTAACAAATTAGTTAATATTCATGAAATGTAAAAAAAAAATGTCATTTTTAATATAAAACCTATATCAAATTAAATGTCATTCAAGTCTATAATGTTTTATTATAATTTATATAATTTTAATAAAAAGTTATTTTAAATTTACCTAAAAGTAAAATAGTTCTTATTTGAATTAAAAATAACTAATTTGAATAATTCATTTTCTATTTTACTCATTATTCGAATTTAACATTAATCACAAGAATAATGACATTATGACTTCACACTTAATATCCATTGAATTTCATTAAATAAAGGAGTAATTGATCTTAATTATGTTGCATGCAAGTATTAATTGGTTCAATTCTAAGTGAATAAAATTGTCTCTTCATTTCTTGCTAATAAGATTTCTCCTTTTGTTGTAAAGACTCATTCACACAAACTAATCAAGAAGTTAAAAATGGTGCACATATCAAACATTAAATTAATCACGAGAATCAAGACATTATACATTATATTCTAAATTCATTGAATTTCATCAAATAATTGAGTAATTATTCTTGATCATGTCTTTACTTGTAGGTTTTGATTGGTTAAATTCTAGTAGAATGAAATTATCTATTCATTTCTTGCTAAAAAGATTTCTCATTTAGTGGGAATGACAACTCATTCACGAAAACTAATTATGAAATGAAAAATGGTGCATGCATCAAAAATTAAATTAATCATAAGAATAATGACATTATGACCACACACTTTAATTATGTAGTATTTCATTAAATAAAAGAGTAATTTATCTTAATAGCCATTACTTATAGGTATAGAATGGTTTAATTCTAAAACATCACACTCTAAATCTATTGAATTCCATCAAATAAAGGAGTAATTGATTTTTATTATCTTTTCTTACAAGTATTGAATGATTAAGTTCTAGGAGAATGAAATTAATCATTATTTCTTGTGAACATGATTTCACTTTTAGTTGTAAGGACATTTTCACACAAATTGATTATGAAGTCAAAATTTGTGGTGCAAGCACAATACATCAAATTAACCACAAGAATGATGATATTTTGACATCACACTCTAAATTCATTGAAATTCCATCAAATAATAGAGTAATTAATCTTGATTGTCCTTACTTACTAATATTGAATGGTTTACTTCTTGGAGAATGAAACCATCTCATTCATTTTTTGCTAAAATGATTTCTCTTTTATTATTAGACCTATCAATAAAAGATTACACTACTAAATTTACCAAAATGTAAAATTAATCATATTTGAATAAAAAAACCACCAATTTAGTTAACTACATTATTTTCTCTAGTAGTTTTTAAATTTTAATTTTTTTATATTATTTATATAATTTAAATAATAGGTTAGTCAAAATTCATTAAAATTTAAAAAAATGACATTTTTGAAAGTAAAACCTCATATTTTTGTTACTACTTAATTCAAACCAAATACTATTCAAATTTATAATTTTTTATTGCAATTTTTGCAATTTTAGTAAAAATTTATTTTAAATTCACTAAAAAGTAAAATAGATCCTATTTAAATTAAAAACAACTAATTTAAGTAATTGTACTCATTATTTAAATTTAAACTCTTTTTATATTATTTACATAATTTAATTAATAGGTTTGTCAAAATTCATGAAAAATAAAAAAAAATTCACATTTTTTGAATATAAAACACTTACTTTTAGTAGTTACATAAATCAAAATAAAAGTTATTCAAATTTATAATTTTTTATTATAATTTCTATAATTTTAGTAAAATGTTACTCTAAATTCAACTATAAGTAAAATAAACTTAATTTGGATAAAAAAAGAGACTACTTTGAGTAATTTATTTTTTTATACTAACCATTATTCAAATTCAATGACTTTTTATGTATTTATAAAATTTAATTATTAGATTACTTAACATTCATTAAAAAGTAAAAGCCATTATTTTTTAATACAAAACTCTCAAATTTAGTAATTATATAAATTAATTCAAATGTTATTTAAATTTAAAGTTTTTACTATAATATTTGCAATTTCAGTTGAAAGTTATACTAAATTTACCAAAAAGTAAAATAAATTATATTTGAATAAAAAAAATAATTGATTTAACACTACTTTGAGTAAAATAGATCATAAAAAAATGATTGCATTTTTTATTTTAATGTTTATTTAAATATAAATTCTTTTTATATTAATTAAACAATTTAAATAATAGATTAATCAACATTCGTGAAAATTATAAAAATAGAAATATTTTAATACAAATTATCAAAGTTTAGTTTCTATTTAAATCAAATTAAATATTATTCAAATTTATAATCTTTTATTATAATTTTTATAATTTTAGTAAAAAATTACTTTAAATTCACTATAAATCCAAATAAATCCTAATTGAATAATAAACAATTGATTTAACTAATCATATTTTTTCATTCTAATCATTATTCAAATTTAAATATTTTATACTCTTTATACAATTAAATTAACAGATTAGTCAATATTAATGAAAAGTAAAGCCTCATATTTTTTAATATAAAACTTTAATTTTGAGTAGTTAATTAAATCAAACCAAATGTCATTCAAATTTATAATAATTTATTTTACTATGTAAAAGGATATTCTAAATTTATCAAAAAGTAAAATAAATCCTATTAGAGCAAAAAAATTGATTTAAGTAATTCATTTTCTATTCCAAATATTATTTAAATTTAATATCTTTTTTTTAATTTACGTAATTTAAGCATTAAGTTTCCCCACATTCACAAAAAAGTGAAAAATAATATTTTTGAATACAAAACTCAAGATTTTAATAACTATATAAACTAATTCAAATGTTATTCAAATTTAAATTTTTTTATTATAATTTTTGTATTCTTAGTAAAAAGTTAATCTAAATTTACCAACAAGTAAAATAGATTATATTTGAATAAAAAATCAATTTAATTAATTACATTTTTTATTTTAACCATTATTCAAATTTAAATTCTTTTTATATTATTAATACAATTTGAGTGATAGGTTACTCAACATTCATGAAAAGTAAAAGATGACATTTTTTATACAAAATCTTATATTTTAATAACTACTTATATCAAATTAAGTGTTTTCCAAATTTACTTTCTTTAATTTTAATTTCTATAATTTACATAAAAGGTTACTCTAAATTCATCAAAAGGACTAATTAATCTTGATCATCTTTACATGTAAGCAAATGATTGATTCAATTCTAGGTGAATCAAACTGTCTCTTCATTTCTTGTTAATAAAAATTTTTCTTTCTTTGCAAGGACTCATTCACACAAACTAAATATGAAGTTAAAAATAGTGCATGTAGTAAACATTAAATTAATCATGAGAATTAAGACACTATCACATCACATTCTAAATCCATTAAATTTCATCAAATAATAGAGTAATTGATTTTGATTATCTTTACTTGAAAGTTTTGATTGATTAGATTCTAAGAGAATGAAACTGTCTCATCATTTCTGTCTCATCATTTCTTCCTAAATAGATTGTTCCTTTAATTGGAAGGACTCATTCTCACAAACTAATTATTAAGTTAAAAATGGTGTATGTGTCAAATGTTAAATTAATCATGAGAAGAACAACATTATGACTACACACTTTAAATTTAATATTTGGAGCATGCGCCTTTTTTAACTTCTTAATTAGTTTGTGTGAATGAGTCCTTGAAACTAAAGGCAAAAATTTGTTAGCAAGAAATAAATAGATGGTTTCATTCTCCTAAAATTGAACCATCCAATAGCTACAAGTAAAGTCAATCAAGATTAATTACTCCTTTATTTGATGGGATTCAATGGATCAAGAGTTTAAAGTCATAATCTCTTTACTCTAATAGCTAATTTAATGTTTGGTGCTTGCAGCAATCTTAACTTTTTAATCAATTTGTGTGAATTAGTCCCTACAACTAATTGAAAAATCTTGTTGGTAGGAAATGAAGATAGTTTGATTCACCTCAAATTGATCTATTCAATACTTGAAAGACAATCAAGACTGATTGACTACTCTTCTATTTGATGGAATTCAATACATGTAGTGTGTAAAGTCATAATGTTGTTATTCTTGTGATTAATTTAATATTTGGTGATTTGCCCCAATTTAATTTAAATAATCAATTAGTTTGAACCAGTTTGCATAACAAAAGGACAAATCATGTTTGCAACAAATAAAGAGACACTTTCATTCTCCAAGAATTGAACTATTCAATACATGCAAGGATAGACAACCGAGATCAATGACTCTTTTGTTTGAAGGAATTTGATGGATTTAGAGTTTGAAGTCATGCACCAATTTTAACATTATAATTAGTTTGTGTGAATGAGTCCTTGCAACTAATGGAGAAATCTTGTTAGCAAGAAATGAAAAGACTATCTGATTATTGTCGAATTGATCTGTTCAATAACTACAAGGAAATAATATTAAAATCAATGACTTATTTGTTTGATTGAATTCAATGAATTTTGAGTGTGAAGTCATAATGTCATTATGGTCATGATTAATTTATTTAGTGTGAATAAGTCGTTGCAACTAAAGGAGAAATCTTATTAGTAAGAAATGAAGAGACAGTTTCATTCTCATAGAATTGAACTAATCAATACCTACATGTAATGACAATCATGATCAATTACTCCCTTATTTGCTAGAATTGAATGGATTTAGAGTGAAGTTATAATGTTATTATTCTCATGATTAAGTTGATATTTGGTGCATGCATTGTAAATTTTAACTTCATAATCAGTTTGTGTAAATGAGTCCATATAACTAAAGGAAAATTTTTGTTAGAAAGAAATGATGAGATGGTTTTATGCTTTTATTATTTAACCATTCATCACTAGCATGAATGGACAATCAAAATCAATAACTCCTTTATTGCTTTTATTATTTGATGTAATTCATTGGATTTAGAGTGCAATATCCTAGAATTAAACAATTCAGTACTTGTAAGTAAAGATAATCAAAATTATTTACTCATTTATTTGATGGAGTTCAATGAATTTAAAGTGTGGTCATAATGTCATTATTAGCATTTTTATTTTATTGCTCAGTGATGCACCATTTTTAACTTCATAAGGAGTTTGTGTGAATATCCTTGTAACTACAAGAGAAACCTTGTTAGCAAGAAATGAAGAGAAAGTTTCGTTATCCTAGAATTGAACCACTTAATACTTGCAAGTAAAGACATTCAAGATCAATGACTCCTTTATTTGATGAATTTCAATGGATTTATAATGTGAAGAGATAATGTTATTATTCTTGTGATTAATATAAAGTTTGGTGTGTGCACCACTTTTAACTTCAAAATCTATTTGTGTGAATAAGTTTTTGCAATTAAAGGATAAATTTTGTTGGCAAGAAATAAAGACACAATTTCATTCTCCTAGAATAGAACCATTTAATACTAGTAAGACAAGATAATGAAGATTGAAGACCCCATTGTTTTATGGAATTCAATGAATATAGAGTGTGAGGTCATTATGTTGTTATTCTTGTGACTAATTTATTGTTTGGTCCATGCCTCAATGTCAAGTTCAAAATCAGTTTGTGTGAATAAATCCTTGCAACTAAAGGACAAATCTTGTTTCAATGAAATGAAGAGGTAGTTTCATTGTTCTAGAACCGATCCATTCAATTCCTACAAGTAAACACAACAATCATCAATTTTTTCTTTAATTGATGGAATTCAACAAATTTAGAGTGTGAAGTCATAATGTTGTTATTCTTGTGATTAATTTGATGTTTGGTGCATCCACCAATTTTAACTTTAAAATCCATCTTTGTGAATGAGTCCTCATAACTAAAGGAGAAATCTAGTTAGCAAGAAATGAAGATATGGTTTCATTCCCTTAGAATTGAACCATTCAATACTAATAAGAAAAGACAATGAAGATCAAAGACTCCATTATTTTATGGAATTCAATGAATTTAGAGTGTGAATCATAATGTTGTTATTCTTGTGATTAATTTATTGTTTGGTTCATTGCCCATGTTTAACTTCAAAATCAATTTGTGTGAATGAATCCTTGCAACTAAAGGAAAAATCTTATTACAATGAAGTGAAGAGATGGTTTCATTATCCTAGAATTGAACCAATCAATACTTGCTAGTAAAGACAATCAAGATCATTTATTCCTTTATTTGATGGAATTCAATGGATTTAGAGTTTAAAGTCATAATGCCGTTTTTCTCATGATTAAATTAATATTTGGTGCATGCACCAATTTTTAACTTCATAATCAATTTGTATGAATAAGTCCTAGCAATTAAAGGGAAAATCTTGTTACAATGATATGATGAGTTGGTTTCATTCTCCTAGAATTTAACCATTCAATACATATAAGGAAAAATAATCAAGATCAACTACTATTTTATTTAATGGAATTTGATGGATTTACAGTGTGATGTTCTAGAATTGAACTATTCTTTACCTACATGTAATGATGATCAAGATTAATTATCCTTTATTTAATAGAATTCAATGGATTTAGTATATGTAGTCATAACGTCATTATTCTTATGAGTAATTTAATGTCTAGCGCTTGCTCCATTTTTAACTAAATAATTAGTTTGTGTGAATGAGTTCTTGCAACTAAAGGAGAAATCTTATTATAAAGAAATGTTATGACAATTTCATTTCCATAAAATTAAAAAAATCAATACCTCCAAGTAAAGACAATGAAGATTAATTACTCCATTATTTGATGGAGTTCAATGGAATTAAAGTATGTTATCAAAAAGTCATCCTTCTTGTGACTAATTTAATGTTTGGTACATGCACCATTTTTAACTTCATAATTAGTTTGTATGGGTGAGTCCTTGCAACAAGAGGAGAAATCTTGTTAGCAAGAAATGAAGAGATTGTTTAATTCTCCTAGAACTGAACTAGTCAATACCTACAAAAGACACTCAAGATCAATTTCTCCCTTATTTGATGGAAATTTTATGGATTTAAAGTGTGACATCATAATGTTGTTATTCTAATGATTAATTTGATGTTTGGGGCATGCACCAATGTTAACTTCATAATTAGTTTGTAAGAATAAGTCCTTGAAACTAAATGAAAAATTTTGTTAGCTAGAAAAGAAAAGATAGTTTCTTTCACTTTGAATTAAACCATTCAATACCTATGAAATAAATACAATCATTATTGACAACTCCTTTGTTTGATGGAATTTAATGGATTTAGAGTGTGAAAACATAATGTCATTATTCTCATGATTAATTTAATGTTTGGATCATACACCAATTTTAACTTCATAAACAGTTAGTGTGAATGAGTCTTTACAACTAAAAGAGAAATCTTGTGGGTAGGAAATGACGAGATGGTTTCATTCTCTTAAAATTGATATATTCATAACCTATAAGGAAAGGCAATCAAGATCAAAGACACTTAAGTTCAATGGAATTCAATGGATTTAGAGTGTAATATTTTAGAATTGAACCATTCGATTCCTACAAGGAAAGATAATCAAGTACTCCTTTATTTAATGGAATTAGAATGTGCAGTCATAATATTGTTATTCTCATCATTAATTTAATATTTGGTGCATGCACCATTTTTCACTTTATAATTAGTTTGTGTGAATAGGTCATTGCAACTTAAGGAGAAATTTTGTTACAATGAAATGAAGAGACATTTTCATCCTCCTAAAATTAAACCATTCAATGCATGCAAGGAATGACAATCATGATCAATGACTCCTTTGTTAGATGGAATTCAATGGATTTAGAGGATGAAGTCATAAAGTCCTTATTTTAATGACTAATTTAATGCATGGTGTATACACCACTTTTAACTTTATAATTAGCTTTTGCAAATGAATCCTTGCAACTAAAGCAAAAATCTTGTTAGTAAGAATTGAGGAATTGGTTTCATTCTTCTAGAAATGAACTAGAATGAGACCATTTAGTACCTACATGAAAAGATAATCAAAATCAATTACTCCTTTATTTGATGAATTTAATGGATTTAAAGTGTAAAGTCACAATGTCATTATTCTCATGATTGATTTAATGTTTGATGCAAGTAGCACTAACTTTAACTTCATAATTAGTTTGTGTGAATAAGTCCTTTCATTACTTACTGGGAAAGACTATCAAAATTAATGATTCATTTTGTTTGGTGGAATTTAATGGATTTAGAGTGTAAAGACATAATGTCATTAATCTTGTAATTAATTTAATTTTTGGAGCTTTGCCCCATTTTTAACTTGATAATCAATTAGTGTGAATGAGTCTGTGCAACAAATTGTTAGCACAAAATGATGAGACGTTTTCATTCCTTAAGAATTGATGGTATCATTACTTGCAAGGAAACACAATCAAGATTAATGACTATTTTATTTAATGGAATTCAATGGATTTAAAGTGTGATGTTCTAGAATTGAACCATTCAATGCTTGCAAGGAAAGACAATCAAGATTAATTAAGTCCTTTATTTAAAGGAATTTAATGGATTCAAAGTTTGTAGTCATAATGTCATTATTCTCATGATTAATTTTAATGCTTGGTGCATGTACCATTTTTAACTTTGTAATTGGTTTGTATGAATGAGTCTTTGCAACTAAAGGAGAAATCTTCTTAGCATGAAATGGAGAATCAGTTTCATTCTCTTAGAATTGAACTGCTTATAACTATAATTAAAGTCAATCAAGTTCAATTAATCCATTATTTGTTGAAATTCAATGGATTTAGAGTGTGGTACCAAAATGTCTTCATTCTCATAATTAATTTGATGTTGGGTGAATGAGTCCTTATGACTAAAAGAGAAATCTTGTTAGTGAGAAATGATGTGATATTTCATCCTCTAGGAATTAACCACTCAATACCAATAAGTAATAACAATCAAGCCCAATCACTCCTTTATTTGACAAAATTAAAGGAATTTAAAGTGTAAAGACATAATTTCTTTATTCTCATGATTAATTTAATGTTTGAAGCATGCACCATTCTTAGCTTCATAATCAATTTGTGTGAACAAATCCTTGCAACTAAAATAGAAATATTGTTAAAAAGAAATGAAGAGATAATTTTTTTCTCCTAAAATTGAACCAATCAATACTTGCAAGTAAAGACAATCAGGATCAATTACTCCTTTAGTTGATGGAATTTAATAGATTTAGAGTGTGAAGTCATAATGTCATTATTCTTATGATTGACTGATGTTTGGTGCATGCAAGAATTTCAACTTCATAATCAATTTGTGTGAAAAAGCCTTTGCAACTAAAGGAGAAATCTTGTTAGTAAGAAATGAAGAGACATTTTTATTCTCCTAGAATTGAACCAATGAATACATACAAGTAAAGACAATGAAGATCAATTTCATCTTTATTTGATGGAATTCAATGGATTTAAAGTGTGAAGTCATAATGTCATTATTCTCATGATTAATTTGGTGTTTTTTGCATGCACCAATTTTAACTTTATAGTCAATTTGTGTGAATGAGTACATTTCTGTAAAAGAGAAATCTTGTTAACAAGAAAAGAGGAGACAATTTGGTTCACTTAGAAGTAAACCATTTAGTACCTTCAAGGAAGGACAACTAAGATCAATGTCACCTTTATGTGATGGAATTCCAAGGGTTTAAAGTGGGAAGACATAATGTCACCATTCTTGTGATTAAAATATTGTTTGCTGCATGCACCAATTTTAACTTTATAATCAATTTGTGCAAATAAGTCCTTACAACTGAAAAGGAAATCTTGTTAATAAGAAATGATATGATAGATTCATTCTCCTAGAATTCATGTATTCTTTACCTAAAAAGAAAGATAATGAAAATTGATGACATATTTGTTTAATGGAATTTAATGAATTTAAATTGTTAGGTTGTAGAATTAAACTATTCAATTCTTGAAAGTAAGTATCAAGATAAATTACTCCTTTATATGCTAGAATTCAATGGATTTAAAGTGTGTAGTCATAATGTCATTATTATTATTATTAATTTAATGTTTGGTGCATGTACCATTTTTAACTTCATAATAAGTTTGTGTAAATTAGTTCTTGCAAACAAAGGATAAATCTTGTTACTAAGAAAAGAGAGATAACTTTCATTATCTTAGAATTAAACTATTCAATACCTACAAGTAAAGACAACCAAGATCAATTACTCCTTCATTTGATAGAATTCAATGAATTTTGGGCATGAAGTCATAATGTTGTTATTCTTATGATTAATTTAATGATTGAAGCATGCACCATTTTTAACTTCATAATCAATTTATGTGAAAAAGACCTTGCAACTAAAGGAGAAATCTTGTTAGCAAGAAATGAAAAGATAGTTTCATTCACCTCAAGTGAAACCATTCAATACTTGCAAGGAAAGAAAATTAAGATTAATTTCTCCTTTGTTTGATGAAATTCAATGGATTTAGAGTGTGAAGTCATAATATCATTATTCTTGTGATTAATTTGATGCTTATTACATACACCAATTTTAACTTCATAATAAATTTGAGAGATTGAGTCCTTACAACCAAAGGAGAAATCCTATTAGCAAGAAATGGTGAGATAGTTTAATTCTCTTAGAATTTAACGATTATAACTTTGCAAGGAAAAACATTTGAGATCAATTACTCCTTTTTTTTGATGGAATGCAATGGATTTAGAATGTGACATTTTAGAATTGAACAATTTAATACCTACAAGCAATGACAATCAAGATCAATTATTGCTTTATTTGATGGGATTCAATGGATTTAAAGTGTGAAGTCATAATGTCATTATTCTTGTGATTAATTTGATGTTTTGTGCATGCATGAATTATAACTTCATAATCAATTTATGTGAATGAATTCTTGTAACAAATGGAGAAATCTTGTTAGCAAGAAATGATAAGACAATTTCATTCTCCTAGAATTTAACCATTTTATTACTGCAAAGAATGATGTTAAAGATTGACTACTCCCTTATTTGATGGAATTCAATGAATTTTGATTGATGCATTAGATTCGAACGATTTAATACCTATAAGAAAAAACAATCAATCAAGTACTCCATTATTTGATGAAATTCAATGGATTTAGAGTGTATAGTCAAAATATCACTATTCTTGTAATTAATTTAATGATTGGTGGATGCACCATTTTTAACTTAATAATCAGTTTTTGAGAATGAGTCCTTGCAACTAAAGGAGAAATCTAATTAGTAAGAAATGATGAGATGGTTTCATTCTCCTGGAACTTAAACAATTCCATACTTGCAAAAAAAGACATTCAAGATCAATCACTCCTTTATTTGATGGAATTCAATAGATTTAGAGCACATAGTCATAATGTCATTATTCTCATGATTAATGTTATGTTTGGTTCATACACCATTTTTAACTTCATAATCAATTTTTGTGGATGAGTCCTTACAGTTAAAGGAGAAATCTTGTTAGCAAGAAATGGAGGGAAAATTTCATTCACCTAGAATTGAACCATCAAATACTTGCAAGCAAAGACAATGAAGATCAATTACTCCTATTTTGCATTCTATTCAATGGAATTTTTTTATGTGAAGTCATAAAGTCATTTTCCTTGTGGTTAATTTAATGTTTGGTGCATGCACCATTTTTAACTTTATAATCGGTTTGAGAGAATGAGTTGTAACAGAAGGTGAAATCTTGTTGGCAAAAAATGATGAGATGGTTTCATTATCCTAAAATATAACCATTCTATATCTACAAAGGAAGACATTCAAGATCAATCACTCATTATTTGATAAAATTCAATGGATTTAGAGTGAGAAGTCAAAATGTCATTATTCTCATGATATTTATTGTTTGGTGCATGAACCATTTTTAAAATGTACCCTTGCAACTAAATGAGAGATTTTCTTAGCATGAAATGAAGAGATGGTTTCATTATCATTTAATTGAAAAATTCAAGTACTCCTTTTTTAAATGGAATTCAATAGGCTTATGGTGTGAAGACATAATGTTGTTATTCTCTTGATTAATTTAATGTTTAGTGCTTTGCCCCTATTCTAACCTAATAATTAGTTAGTTTTGAATGAGTCATTGCTACAAAAGGAGAAATCATGTTAGCATGAAATGAAGTGACAATTTCATTCTCCTAAAATTAAACTATTTAATACCTATGAGGATACACAATCAAGATCAATGACTCCTTTATTTGATAAAATTCAATGGATTTAGAGTGAGAACTTCTAGAATTGAATCATCCATTTTTTGCAAGTAAAGTCAATCAAAATCAATTACTCTTTTACTTGATAAAATTCAACGAATTTGGATTATGTAGTCAGAATGTTGTTATTCTTGTGACTAATTTAATATTTAATGCTTACACCATTTTCAATATCACAATTAATTTGTGTGAATGAGTTATTGTAACTAAAGGAGAGATCTTGATTGCAAGAAATGAATAGATGTCTTCATTCTCCTAGAATTTAACCATTCATTACCTATAAGTAAAGACAATTAAGATCAATTACTCCTTTATTTGATAGAATTCAATGCATTTAGAGTGTGAATTCCTAGAATTAAACCATTCAATTCCTACATGTAAAGACAATCAAGATCAATGACTTCTTTATTTGATGAAATTTAATGGATGTAGAGTTTTAAGGTCATATTATTTTTGTTCTCTTAGCTAATTTAATTTTTGTTGCATGCACCAATTTAAACATCAAAATCAATTTGTGTGAGTGAGTCCTTGCAACTAATGGAGAAATCTTGTTAGGAAGAAATGAAAAGATGATTTCATTCACCTAGAATTGAACCATTCAACACTTGCAAGGATAGACAATCAAGATCAATTACTCCTTTTTATATGGAATTCAAAGGATTTAGACTATGAAGACACAATGTCATTATTCTTAAGATTAATTTAATTTTTGGTGCTTTGACTTAATTTTTACTTAATAATCAGTTAGTGTGAATGAGTCCTCACTATAAAAGGAGAATTTATGCTAGTAAGAAATGAAGAGACGATTTCACTTCCTAAAAATTAAACCATTCTATACTTACAAGGAAAGACAATCAAAGATTTCTTTCTTTCATGAAATTCTACGAATTTAGAGCGTAAAGTCATGTTGCCATTATTCTCATGATTAATTTAATATTCAGTGCATGCACCCATTTTAACTTCATGATCAGTTTGTGTGAATGACACCTTGCAACTAAGGAGAAATCTTGTTTTCAAGAAATGAAGAGACAATTTAATTCCCTTAGAATTGAACCATTTAATACTTGCAAGGAATGAAAATTAAGATCAATTACTCATTTATTTGATGGAATTCAATGGATTTAGAATAAGAAGTCAAAATGTTATTATTCTCGTGATTAATTTGATGTTTGGCACAGGCACAAATTTTAACTTCATAATCAATTCTTGTGAATGAGTCCTTGCAATTAAAGAGGAAATCTAGTTAGGAAAACATGAAAAGTCTACTTTGTTCCCCTTGAACTGAAGAATTTAATACCTTTGATGAAAGAAATCAAGATCATTTACCCCATTATTCGATGGAATTCAATGGATTTAATTTAGTGTGTAAAGTCATAATGTTATTCTTGTGATTAAATTAAAGTTTGGTACCTACAACAAAAATTTTAACTTTATAATCAATTTGTGAGAATGAATCCTCGCAACTAAAGGAGAAACCTTGTTTACAAGAAATGAAATGATAGTTTCATTCTCCTAGAATTGAAACATTCAATGCCTACAAGGAAAAATGATCAAGAACAATGATTACTTAGTTTGATGGAATTCAATGGATTTAGAGTGTGTAGTCAAGATGTCATTATCTTTGTGATTAATTTAATATTTGGTGAACGCAACATTTTTAACTTCATAATTAGTTTGTGTGAATGATGCCTTACAACTAAAGTAGAAATCTAGATAGCAAGAAATCAAGAGGTAGTTTCATCATCCAAAAATTAAACCATTCAATTGTTACAAGCAAAGACAATTAAGGTAGGTTACTCATTTTTTTTTAGATGGAACTTAATGGATTTAGAGTACAAAGACATAATGTCATTATTCTCATAATTAATTTAATTTTTGGAGCTTTTCCCCAATTTAAATTAATAATTAGTTAGTGTGAAAGAGTCCATGCAACAAAAGGAGAAATCAAGTTAGCAAGAAACGAAGAGACCATTTCATTCCACCAGAGTTGAACCATTCAACCCTTGCAAAGATATATAATCAAGATTAATAACTCCTTTGTTTGATAGCATTCATTGGATTTAGGGTTTGAGGTCATAATGTCATTATTCTTGTGGCTAATTTAATGTTTGGTGCATGCACCAAATTTAACTTCATGATTAGATTGTTTGAATGAGTCCTTGCAACTAATGAAGGAATTTTGTTAGCAATAAATAAAGAGATGATTTGATTGTCCTCAAACTAATCCATTCAGTACCTTAAGGATAGATAATTAAGATCAATGACTCCTTTTTTTTTTTTTCTGATGGAATTCAATGGATTTAGAGCTTGAAGTCATAATGACATTATTCTCATGGCTAATTTAATGTTTGGTGCATCCACCAATTTAAACTTCTTAATCAACTTGTGTGAATGAGCCCTTACAACTAAAGGAGAAATCTTGTTATCTAGAAATTATGAGATGGTTTCATTCTCCTATAATTGATGTAATCATTACCTGCAAGGAAAGACAATCAAGATCAATGAGTTCTTTGTTTAATGTAATTCAATCGCTTTAGATTATGAAGTCGTAATATTGTTATTCTCATGATTAATTTAATGTTCAGTGCATGCACTATTTTTAACATCACAATAAGTTTGTGAGAATGTGTCCTTGCTACTAAAGGAGAAATCGTGTTAGTATGAAAAGAAGAGATGGTTTCATTCTCCTAAAACTAAACCATTCAATACCAATAATGAGAAAAAATAAGATCAATTAATTCTTTATTTGATGGAATTTGATGGATTTAGAAGTGAAGACATAATATCATTATTCTCCCATTTAATTTAATGTTTGGTGTTTTCCCCAATTTTAACTCAATATTATGTTAGCATGAATGAGTTTGTGTAACAAAAGGGGAAATCATGTTAGCAAGGAATGAAGAGACAGTTTCATTCTCCAAGAATTGACCCATTCAATACTTGCAAAGATAAACAATCAATATCAATGGCTCCTTTGTCAAATGGAATTCAATGGACTTAAAGTTTGAAGTCATAATGTCCTTATTCTCATGGCTAATTTAATGTCTGGAGCATGCACCTAATTTAACTAATGGAGAAATTTTGTTACCAGGAAATGAAGAGATGGTTTCATTCTCTTAGATGTGATCATTCAATACCTACAAGGAAACACAATTAGGAGCAACGACTTCTTTGTTTGATGAAATAAAATGGATTTTGAGTGTGAAGTCATAATACCATTATTCTTACGATTAATTTAATAATTGGTGGATGCACCTTTTTGACTTTATATTCAGTTTGTGTCAATATGTCCTTACTACAAAAGGAGAAATCTTGTTAGCTAGAAATGAAGAGTTGGCTTCATTATACTAACATTAAACCATTCAAAACCTACAACGAAAAAAAAATTGAAATCAATTATTCCTTTATTTGGAGGGATTTAGAGGATTTTATGTGTAAAGATATAATGTTATTATTCTCATAATTAATTCGATGTTTAGAACATGCACCACAAATTTTAAACTTCATAATTAGTTTGTGAGAATGAGTCTTTGCAACTAATGGAGAAATCTTGTTAACAAGAAATGATGAGACAATTTCATTCTCCTAGAATTTAATCATTCTACAGCTATAAGGAAAGGCAATCAAGATCCATTACTCCTTTATTTGATAGAATTTAATGGACTTAGAGTGTGATGTTTTAAAATTAAACTATTCAATACTTGCAGGTAAAGATGATCATGATCAATTACTCCTTTATTAATGGAATTTAATGGATTTAGAGTGTATGGTTATAATATTATTATTCTTATGATTAATTTAATGATTGGTGCTTTGCCCCAATTTTGACTTAATAATCAGTTAGTGTGAATGAGTCCTTGCAACAAAAGGAGAAATCATAGTAGCAAGAAATAATGAATTGGATTTATTCTCCTAGAATTGAAACTTTTGATACCTACATGAAAAGACAATCAAGATCAATGACTCTTTTGTTTGATGGAATTCAATGGATTTAAGGTGTCATGTTCTAGACTTGATTCATTCCATTCCTACAAGTAAAGACAATAAAGATCAATTACTCCTTTATTTGATAGACTTCAGTGGATTTAGAGTGTAAGGACATAATGTTGTTATTCTTGTGATTAATTTAATGTTTGGTGCATACACCAGTTTTACCTTTATAATTAGTTTGTGTGAATGAGTGCTTGCAACTAATGTAGATATCTTTTAGCAAAAAAGGAAGAGACAATTTAATTCTCTTAGAATAGGACCATTCAATACTTGTAACAAAAGAAAATGGAGATCAATTGCTGCTTTATTTGATGGAATTCAATGGATTTTGAGTGTCAGGTCATAATGTCATTATTCTCATGATTAATTTTATGCTTAATGCGCACCACAAATTTTAACTTCATAATCAGTTTGTGAGAACGAGTCCTCATAACTAATGGAGAAATCTTGTTAATAAGAAATGAAAAGACGATTTAAATCTCCTAGAATTGAACCATTCAATGGATTTAAAGTTTGAAGTTATAATGCCTTTAATCTCATGATTAATTTGATATTTGGTGCATGCACTAATTTTAACTTCATAATCTAGTTATGTGAATGAGTCCGACTAAAGGACAAATCATGTTAGCAAGAAACAAAGAGACACTTTCATTCTCCTAGAATTGAGCTAGAATTGAACCATTCCATACTTGCAAGTATAGACAATCAAGATATATCACTCCTTTATTTGATAAAATTGGATGGATTTAGAGTGTGAATTCATAATGACATTATTCTCTTTAAAAATTTAATGTTTGATGCATGTACCAATTTTAACTTCACAATCAGTGTGAGTGAATAAGTCCTTGCAACTAAAGGAGTCTTGTTAGCAAGAAATGAAAAGATGGTTTCATTCTCCTAGAATTGAACCATTCAATACCTACACAAACAAAAAATGTAAATCAATTACTCCTTTATTTGATGGAATTCAATGGATTTAAGTGGATAATCATAATTTCATTATTCTCTTAATTATTTTAATATTTATAGCTTGGATCATTTTTACCTTCATAGTCAATTTGAGTGAATGAATCCTTGCAACTAAAGGGGAAATCTTGATAGCAAGAAATGAGGAGATAGTTTCATTCTCCCATAACCAAACCATTAGATACCTCCAAGGAAAGAAAATCAAGACCAATTATTCCTTTTTCTTTTTTTTTTTTTTTATGGAATTCAATGGAGTTAGTATAAAGTCATAATGTTGTTATTCATGGATTAATTTAATGTTGGGAGCTTGCACCACAAATTTTAGCTTCATAATGAGTTTGTAAGAATGAGTCCTTGCAACTAAAGGAGAAATATTATTAGCAAAAAATTATAAGATGATTTCACTATCTTAGAATTTAACTATTTTTTACTTGCAAGGAAAGACAACAAGATCAATTACTCCTTTTTTTTTTCTTTTTTGGATGGAATTCAATGGATATTGAGTGTGTACTTATAATGTTGTTATTCTTGTGATTAATTTAATGTTGATGCTTTGCCCCAATTTGAGCTTAATAATCAATTAGTGTGAATGAGTCCTTGCGAAAAAAAAAAAAAAGAGAAATCATTTCAACAAGAAATGAAGAAACAATTTCATTCTCTTATAATTGAAACATTCAATACTTGCATCGAAAGACAATCAAGACCAATGACTCCATTATGTGATAGAATTTAATGGATTTAGAGTGTGATGTTCTTGAATTGATCCATTACATTACTAAAGGTAACAGTTTCATTTTCCTAGTATTAAACCATTTAATAGATGCAAGGAAATTATGATCAATTACTCTAATTGATGAAATTCAGTGGATTTAAAGTTTGAAGTCATAATGTTGTTATTCTCATGATTGATTAATTTGATGTTTGGTGTATGCACCAATTTTAATTTCATAATTTGATTGTGTGAATGAATCCTTAGGACAAAAGGAAAAATCTTGTTAGCAAGAAATGAAGAAATGGTTTCATTATCCGAGAATTGAAACATTCAATACTTGCAAGTAAAGACAATCAAGATCAATCACTCCTTTATTTGATGGAATACAATGGATTTGAGTGAGTTGTCAGAATGTCATTATTCTCATGATTAATTTAACATTTATTGCATGGACCATTTTTCACTTCATAATCAATTTGAGTGAATAATTCTTAAAAACTAAAGTGGAAATCATGCTAGCAAGAAATGAAGAGATGGTTTCATTCTTCCAAAATTGAACTATTCAATACATGTAAGGAAAGAAATTCAAGACCTTTTTTTGATGGCATTTAATGGATTTAAAGTGTGAACTCATAATGTCATTATTCATGTGATTAATTTAATGCTTTGATGCATGCACCAATTATAACTTCACAAACAGACTGTTTGAATGAGTCCTTCCAAGTAAAGGAGAAATCTTGTTTCAGGGAAACAAAGAGATGGTTTTATTCTCTTAGAATTGATATATTTGATACCTTGAAATAAGGACAATAAAGACAATCACAATTAGGTTGTGTGAATGAGTCCTAGCAACTGAAGGACAAATCTTGTTTGAATGAAACAAAGAGATGGTTGTATTCTTTTAGAATTGAACAATTCAATACTTGCAAGAAAAGAAAGTCAAGATCAATTACTCTATTTTATGGAATTCAATGCATTTACAATGTGAAGTCATAATGTCATTATTCTTGTAATTAATTTGATGTTTTCATGTGTGCAACAATTTTAACTTCACAAGCAATTTGTGTGAATTAGTCCTTGCAACTAATGGAGAAATCTTGTTAGCAAGAAATGAAAAGGCAGTTTCATTCTTGTTGAAGTGAACCATCCAATACATGTAGGGCCATTATAATATAATCTTGTTTAATAATCCATAGAACATGATACTAAGAAGCAAACAAGAGTAGCACATCTCTAAGATCATCATTTTTTACACAAAAACTTTCATAAACAATTCTCAACTTTTTAGGTAAAGTAATGGGACGTAGACCCCATTTGAAAAACTAGGCTTTAAACTAGTTAGGAAACCTCTTAAGGTTATGTGAGAAATGGATTTGAATCCACTAGCTGAATTTTTTTTCTGGTTTTCATATAGTAAAGCCTTTTCCCATGCTTCCATATGTTGAAAACAAGTCTCCTTGCCAATCTTCAAGATAAATAACTTCTTTCATCTTGAACTTACCATAAGCCTAGTCCTTGTAACCAAAAGAAGGGGTACTAAAACCCCTTTTGATGCGTTCAATAACCATAAATCTTATTTCAAGCAAAATTTGTCAATAATATAAACAATCTTTAAGATAAGTATAAAGATAGATTTCATGCTTAAGATAAAAGTGTGCTACCTTATTCGTAGAAGTTGGACACAATTGTTTTCAAGAGAACATAAATAATCTATATATTTTGGAATTAACTAGTAAGTTATCCCTTTAACAAGAGCACACTCATAAGCATCATCACAAAGTTTATTAACTGTATAATTTGAATTTTTGGATGTAGTTTTTGCTAAGGAATAATTGATTTTGTTGGGGATTGTAGCCCCTACAAGAGTAGGTGTGTGCTCATGCAATGTTAGCAAAAATTCATGAGTTAGGAAAAATTAGGAAGAGAATTGGAATTTCCTTATATAAACTCACTATTAAAATCAATTATAGATAATATTCCTTGCCATCTAATAAAGATTTGTTTTGATACTATATTCTTAACATCTTTTGTAACTTTGCAATTAATTCTTAAAAAAACATTTTAATTCAATAAATCACTTTCAAACTTTTGAATGCAGAATATTATAGAAAGAATCTCTTTTTTATTTGTAGAGTAAGTAACTCTAGCACCCCTCCACATGTAAATAATATATAAAGAATTTAAATTTAAATAATAGTTAAAATAAAAAATGTAATTACTTAATTTAAACATTTTCATTCAAATATGATTTACTTTTACTTTTTGGTAAATTTAAAATAACCTTTTACTAAAATTGTAAAAAGTATAGTAAATGACTTTAAATTTGAATAATATTTGGGTTAATTTATAAAATTACTAAAATATTGAATTTTGTATTAAAAAATGTTTTTTTTGACCTTTTCAAGAATGTTGAGTAATCTTATATTAAAATTGTGTAAATTATGCAAAAAGATATTAAATTTGAATAATATTTAAATTAGAAAATGTAATTTTTTAAATCAATTATTATTTCTACTAGGATATATTTTATTTTTTACTAAATTTAGAATATCCTTTCATTAAATTTGTAAAAATTATAATAAAAAATTATAAATTTGAATAATATTTGATTTAATTTAAATAATTACTAAAATTTAGGGTTTTATATTAAAAAGTGTTATTTTTTACATTTTCATGATATTGAATAATCTCATACATAAATTGCATAAATTACACCAAATGACTTTAAGTTTGAAAAATGATTAAAATAAAAAATAAATTACTCTAATTGGTAATTTTTTTAAATAAAATTTATTTACTTTTTAATAAATTAATAGTAATATTTTATCAAAATTATGAAAATTATTATAAAAGATTATAAATTTGAATGATTTTTATTTAATTTAAATAGGTATTAAATTTGAGGCATTGTATTCAAAAATATCATTACTTACTTTTTCGTGATATTGATTATTTTAACATTTAAATTGTATAAGTTATACATAATAAAATTTGAATAATTGTTAGAATAGAAAATAAGTTACTCCACTCGGTATTTTTTTTTTTTTTTTTTTTTACAAATAGGGCATATTTATTTTTTTGGTGAATGTATGGTAACTTTTTACTAAAATTATAAAAATTATTATAAAATATTGTAAAATTTAAATAACATTTAATTTAATTCAAATATATACTAAATTTGAGATTTTATATTAAAAAATGTCATTATTTACTTTTTCATGATGTTGAGTATTCTAATATTTAAATTGTACAAATTATGTAAAAAAAAAAATGTTAAATTTAAAGAACAGTTAGATTAAAAAATAAATTAAATCAATAATTTTTTTATTCAAATAAAATTTATTTTACTTTAGAGTAAATTTATAGTAACCATTTAGCCAAAATGTATAATTAAAATAAAAAATTGTAAATTTAAATGACATTTAGTTTGATTTAAGCTATTATTAAAATTTAGAATTTTGTATTTAAAAATATCATTTTCTTTTTACTTTTTATGAATGTGGATTAATGTGTTATTCAAGTTACATTTTTTAATATAATTTAAATTTAAATAACAATTAGAATAAAAAAATATAATCATTTAACTTAATCATTTTTTTAATTCAAATATGATCTTTTTAATTTTTTTGATAAATTTGGAATAATTTTTTATTGAAATGGTAAAAATTACAATAAAAAACTTGAAATTTAAATAACATTTGTATTAATTTATATAATTACTAAAATTCTAAGTTTGTATTTTAAAATATCGTTTTCTAGTTTTTTATAAATGTTAAGTAATTTAATATTTAAATTGTATAAATTATATAAAATGATATAGAAAAAATGGTTATATTAGAAAATGTAATTTATCAAATTGGTTATTTTCTATTTAAATAGGATATATTTTTCTTTTTTAGTGAATTTAGAGAATGTTTTCATTGAAATTAGAGAAATTATAATAAAATATTATAAATTTCAATAACATTTAGTTAAATTTAAATAATTACAAAAATTTGAATTTTATATTCAAAAATGTCTTTTTTCTTTTTACTTTTCATAAATGTGGACTAACATATTACTCTAATTATATAAATAAAATAAAAAAAATTTAAATTTGAATAATAGCCAAAATAAGAAATATAATTACTTAAATCAATTATTTTTTATTCAAATATAATATATTTTATATATTGGTGAATTAGAATATGCTTTGGCTAAAATTACATAAATTACAATATAATACTTTAAATTTGAATAACAATTGATTGATTCATATAATTACTAAAATTTTGAATTTTGTTTTCAAAAATATTGTGTTTCACATTTTTATAAATATTAAATAATCTAATACTTAATTTATATAAATTATCTAAAAAACATTAAATTTAAATAATAGTTAGATTAAAAAATGTAATTTCTTATATTATTAGTTTTTTATTTAAATAAGATCTATTTTTCTTTTTTGATAAATTTAAAGTAACATTTTATTGAAATTGTAAAATTTAAAATAATGAATTGTAAATTAAAATAACATTGGATTTAGTTTAAATAGTTACTAAAATTTAAACTAGAAGGATCTTTTTTTTTTAATAAATTTCGACTAGCCTTTTATTGAAATTATAAAAATTAAAATTATAGATTATAAATTAAAATAACATTTGATTTAATTTAAATAATTACTAAAATCTTTCCAAGGGGAATTAGAAACTAGAAGTGGTGTGTAGAAACTTGTATTCTAAACATGGCATTTTGCTTTATGGCATACAACACATCATTCCAATATTCTAATGACATCTTGACTAAGTTTTAGCCAAAAGAAATTTTCTTGCACCAAAATCAAAGTTTTATTGCTTCCAAAGTGACCAGCAAGTCCTCCTTCATGAGTTTCTTTAATAATGGCCTCCCTCAAAAGTAATTAGGAATGCATGACTTGTTGACTTTGTAAAGAAAACCATCTTGCAGAAAGAAATGATTGACTAATCCATTTGAACAAGAAGCCCAAATAGATGGAAAATTAGAGGTAGAGGATTAAAGTTCTTTTACAATCTCAAATCCCAATACCTTTGTCTCCATTGTGTTTAAAAGCAAATCTCTTCTACTCAATGCATTAGCTATTTTGTTGAGCTTCCCTACTTTGTGCTTAATAGAAAAAGTGTAGGGCTAAAGAAATTCAACCCATTTGGCATGAAAACTATCAAGCTTGTGCTATATATTCAAATACTTCAATGTCTCATGGTTAGAAAATAAAACAAATTCTTTGAGGCAAGAAGTAGTGAACTCAATGTTCAAGAGCATGAACAATGGAATAGAACTCCTTGTCATATGTTGAGTAGCTCCATGTTGCATTATTTAGCTTTTCACTAAAGAATGCAATTGACCTGCCTTATTAACTTAAAATAGCACTGATGTCCATATTGGATGCATCACTTTCAACTTCAAACACTTTTCCAAAATCTAGAAGTTCAAGTATTAAAGCATCAAACATCATCTTCTTTATTAGCTCAAAGCTCTTTTGGGTAGTTATTGTCCACCAAAATGAATTTCTCTTCAAGCACTTAGTTATAAGAGCAACAAGAGTCTTGAATCCTTTGATAAATCTCTAATAAAAAGATACAAGGCCATAAAAGCTTCTTACATCATGAATGGACTTAGGAGTTGGCCAACTAACAATTACCTCAACCTTGTTTGGATCAACTACAATTTCTACCAAAGATACAACATAACCAAGAAACATAATGCCATTCATGTAGAATTGCCATTTCTTTGCACTAGTGTACAACTTTCACTCTCTCAACTCCTAAAACACTTGTTCCAAATGCTTCAAGTGTTGTAAATCATATTTGATTTAAATAAGAATGTCATCAAGGTACATAACAACAAATTTACCTATGAAAGGTCTAAAGACATGAGTCATAAGTCGCATGAAAGTGCTGGGTTCATTAGAAAGCCCAAATGGCATGACTAACAACTTATAGAGAACATTTCTAATTTTAAAGGCCATCTTCCACTCACCTTTAGGTCTCATTTGAATTTGATGATACCTACTTTTAAGAACAATTTTAGAGAAAATAACAAAACCATGTAATTGATCAAGTAAATCATCAAGTCTAGGAATAAGAAACCTGTATTTGATGTTAATTCTATTAATTATTCTACTATCTGTGCAATGATAAGATTTGTCCTTCTTGGGTCCTAAAAGGGCTGGAACATCACATGTACTCATGCTTTCTCTCATAAATCCCTTGATCATCAAATCTTCAACTTGCCATTGCAATTCTTTATGTTCTTTAGGATACATGTGATTATCAAACATTCTACTAAGCATGTTTTGTTTACACTTACCTTAATTCTTTTATGAATCCATTGCATTTTGTAAGGATAAGGATGCTTTCTAGTTTTCAAGCTTAGCTTCTCAACCATATTTATTGCTCCCACATTAGAACTGCTTCCACTATCAATAATGAGGTCACACAATTTGCCATGAGAAGTGTAATTAGTATGAAAGATGCTTTCTTGCAACTACTCATTTTCCTCTTGCTTTAGAAAGACATTCAAACTTCTTTGAATCATAAGCATTTCTCCCTCATTAATGTAGATAACTTCTTCAACATAAATAGGGTTTCCCAGCTTTTTTTTCTCCTCTTTAACATCTTCCTCCACCAATGTCACAACTATGTGATTTGGGCATTTAGAAGCAATATGTCCATAGCCTCGGCATTTAAAGCATCTTCTTAAGCTATTATTAGAAGAACTAGCTTGTTTGTCACCTTTAAAGGCTCTTTTGTCACCAAAAGACTTGGTTGAAGAGTAGGCCATGAATTTAAACCACTCTCTGGGTTTGAAGGAAAAGTTTTAGTGGCTGATTTTGAAGCAACCTTTTGAACATCCTTCTTTTACTTTTCAATAGTCAAAGTAACCTTGCTTACATCATTGAAAGGCTAATATGGTTGAAATCGAACAACATCACCAATCTTCTTTTTCAAGCCTCTCAAGTATTAAGCAATAGTTTGCTCTTTTGGTTCAACCACATCACCCTTCATCATGAATTGTTCACTCATTTCTAGTTGATGCTCAAAAGAATGAATTTTCATGAACATCTCCATTTGAAAATCCTTAGGTCGAAATCTTTTTAAACTCCTTCATTTTCTCCCATATTCTAATTTTTCTTCATCCCCTCTTTATTTCTTCAAATTCTCCCACTATAAAGAGGCATACTTCTTGAGTTTCAAGGCCACCAACTTTACCTTCATATCCTTAGAAAACTTCTTATACTAAAAATATGTTCAATAGTATTCACCCAATCAAGAAACTCATCAGGTTGCATTTTTCCTTCAAACTCGAGAATTTCAATTTTCATGTCAAAGCCTCTGAAGTTGGAATGATTTCTTTTCGTAAAAGAGTGATTCATTTAATGTTTGGTGCTTTGCCCCATAATTTTAACTTAATATAATCAATTAGTGTGAACGAGTCCTTGTAATAAAAGGAGAAATCATGTTATTAACAAAAGGACAATTTAAGAAACAAGTTAGTCAACATTAATCAAAATTCAAAAACAACATTTTTGAATACAAAATTTCATATTTTAGTTTCTACTTAAATCAAAACGAATATTATTCAAATATATGATATTCTATTATAATTTCTATAATTTCAATAAAAAGTTACTCTAAATTCACTAAAAAGTTAAATAAATTCTATTTGAATAAAAAAATAAATGATTTAATTAATTATATTTTTTAATCCAACCATCAAATTTTTATTTTTTGTGTAATTTATGCAATTGAATTAATAATTTAGTCAAGATTCATAAAAAGTAAAAAACAACATTTTTGAATATAAAACTCTAGATTTTAATAATCATTTAAATCACCTCAAATATTATTAAAATTTACAATATTTTATTATAATTTCTCTAATTTCTTTAAAAAATTACTCTAAATTTACTAAAAAAAAGTTAAAATAAATTGTATTTGAATGAAAAGGAATAATTCAAGTAATTCATTTTCTCTTTTATCCTTTATTCAAATTTAACATTTTTTTATATAAATTATGTCATTTAAATATTATATAACTCAACATTCACGAAAAATAAAAAATAATATTTTTTAATATAAAATTCATGATTTTAATAACTATATAAATTAATCTAAATATTTTTTACATTTAAAATTTGTTATTATAATTTTTATAATTTCAATAAAAGATTATTCCAAATTCATAAACAAGTAAAAAAAATCATATTTGTTTAAAAAAAAGATCGATTTAAATAATTATATTTTTTATTTTAACTATTATTCAAATTTAAATTTTTATTATATTATTTGAACAATTTAAGTAATAAGTTAATCTATATTAATGAAAGGTAAAAAAATCACATTTTTGAATATAAAATCTTAAATTTTAATAGTTATATAAATCAAAAAAATGTTATTGAAATGTATAAGCTTTTATTATAATTTTTGTAATTTTAGTAAAAATTTACTCTAAATTCACCTAAAAGTAAAATAAATATTATTTGAATAATAATAATAATAAAAAGATTACTTTGAATAATTTATTTTCTATTCTAATTATTATTTAAATTTAATGACCTTTTTTATAATTTATATAATTTAACTATTATGTTACTCAATATTTACTAAAAGTAAAAAATCTCACTTTTTAATACAAATCTCTAAATTTTAGTAATTATATAAATCAATTTAAATGTTATTTAAATTTAAAATTTTATTATAATATTTGCAATTATAGCTGAAGGATATACCAAATTTACCAAAAAAGTAAAATATATCATATTTTAATAAAAAAAGTGATTGATTTAAGTAAATACATTTTTTAATTTTAACATTTATTCAAATATAAATTTTTTTTATATTATTTATATAATTTAAGTAATAGATTAGTTAATATTTATAAAAATTAGAAAGATGACAATTTTTAATACAAATTTTCAAATTTTAGTTTCTATTTAAATTAAACCAATTGTTATTTAAATTTATAATTTTTTATTATAATTTTAATAAAATATTATTTTAAATTCACTAAAAAGTCAAATAAATTTTAATTGAATAACAAGCAACTAATTTAATTAATTGTATTAGTTTTATTTTAACTGTTATTTAAATTTAATTATTTATACTACTTACGCAATTAAATTAATAAGTTAGCCAACATTAATGAAAAGTAAAAAAAAAAAGAAGATATTTTTGAATGTAAAACTCTAGTTTTAAGTAGCTAATTAAATCAAATTAAATATTATTCAAATTTATAATATTTTATTATACTATAATTTTTGTAAAAAGATATTATAAATTCAACAAAAAGTAAAATAAATCTTATTAGAGTAAAAATAATCAATCTGAGTAATTTAATTTTTATTCTAATTATTACTCAAATTTAATATTTTTTTATATAATTTACGTAATTTAAGTATTAAGTTTCTCCACATTTATTAAAAGGTTAAAAATGATAATTTTAAATACAAAATTTAAAATTTTAATAATTATATAAATTAATTTAAATGTTATTTAAATTGACATTTTTTTATTATAATTTTTATATTTTCAGTAAAAAGTTACTCCAAATTTACGAGCAAGTAAAATAAATTATATTTGAATAAAAAATTAATTTAATTAATTATATTTTTTATTTTAACTATTATTTAATTTTAAATTTCTTTTAAATTATTTATACAATTTGAATGATAGGTTACTTAACATTTATGAAAAGTAAAAAAATAACATTTTTTATACAAAATCCTAAATTTTAATAACTACTTATAACAAATTAAATATTATTCAAATTTACATTCTTTTATTTTAATTTTTATAATTTTAATAAAATGTTACTCTAAATTGATTAAAAGGACTAATTGATCTTGATTGTCTTTACATGTAAGTGAATGATTATTTCAATTCTAGGTGAATGAAACTGTCTTTTCATTTCTTAATAATAAGATTTCTCCTTTGGTTGCAAGGACTCATTCACACAAACTGATTTTGAAGTTAAAAATGGGGCATGTACTAAATATTAAATTAATCATGAGAATAAGGACATTATCACATCATATTCTAAATCCATTGATTTTTATCAAATAATGGAGTAATTGATCTTGATTGTTTTTACTTGCAAGTTTTGATTGGTTAGATTTTATAAGAATGAAATTGTCTCATCATTTCTTGCTAACTAGATTGTTCCTTTAATTGGAAGGACACCTTCTTACAAACTTATTATTAAGTTAAAATTGGTGCATGCAACAAACATTAAGTTAATCACAAGAACAACATTATGACTACACACTTTAAATCCATTAAATTTCATCAAATGAAGGAGTAATTGATCTTTATTGTTTTTACTTGCAAGAATTGAATGGTTTAATTCTAGAACATTACACTTTAAAATATATTGAATTCCTTTAAACAAAGGATCTTGATTTTCTTTCCTTATAGGGAATAAATACATCAATTCTAGGAGAATGAAACCATTTTGTCATTTTTTGCTAACAAGATTTCTCCTTTACTTTCAAGGACTCATTCACATAAATCGATTATGAAGTCAAAAATGGTGCAAGCACCAAAAAATAAATTAATCACGAGAATAATGATATTATGACTACACACTATAAATCCCTTGAATTCCATTAAATAAAGGAGTAATTGATCTTGATTTTCTTTACTTGTAGGTATTGAATGGTTCAATTTTAGAACATCACACTCCAATTCCATTGAATTCCTTCAAATAAAGGATTAATTGATCTTGATTGTCTTTCCCTATAGGTATTGAATGGTTATATTCTAAGAGAATGAAACTATCTCATCATTTCTTGTGAACAAGATTTCTCCATTAGTTTTAAGGACTCATTCATACAAAAATAATTATAAAGTTTATTTAGTGCTACATTCACCAAACATCAAATTACTCACAAGAATAAGGACATGAGTAATTGATATTGATTGCCTTTACTTGAAAGTATTGAATGGTTCAATTATAGGAGAATGAAACCTTCTCTTCATTTCTTACTAACAAGTTTTTCTTTAGTTGCAAGGATATTGACACAAACTAATTATGAAGTTAAAAATAGTGTATGCACCAAATATTAAATTAATCACAAGAATAATGATATTATGACTACACACTCTAAATCTATTGAATTCCATCAAATAAAGGAGTAATCAATATTGATTATCTTTCCTTGTAGGTATTGAATTGTTAATTCTAGAACATCACTCTAAATCTAATGAATTTCATCAAATAAAGGAGTAATTGATCTATATTGTCTATCCATGCTTGTGTTAAATGGTTAAAAACTAAGAGAATGAAATAGTATCATCATTTCTTGCTGACAAGATTTCTCCTTTACTTGCAAGGACTCATTCACACAAACTAATTATAAAGCTAAAATTAACATCAAATTAATCATGAGAATAATGACATTATAACTTCACACTTTAAATCCATTAAATTCCACCAAATAAAGTAGTAATTGATCATGATTATCATTACTTGTTGGTATTAATTGGTTCAATTTTATAAGAATGAGTTTGTCTTTTCATTTCATACTAACATAATTTCTACTTTGGTTGCAAGGACTCTAAAGTTCCCAACTTCTCCCTAAGATCTATTAGTTTGTGATACTGAGAGAGGGGGTGAATCAGTATCACCACAATTCGCAATTCGTAGGTAAGTGAACAACTTCAACCTCTTCTTAAAAGCAAACTCTTTCTCATACTCGACTAAGGTAGATCTATTGCTACCTACTAATCACAATAGTCCCCAAAGTCACCTTTCAGACACTTTACCTAATAAACAATTCAGATGTATTTATTTAGACCTTCATTAGGTTATGGGTTGGCTGATATTTTAGCTGCATTCACAACTCAATTCAAAAGACAAAATATAAAGCAAATTAAGGACACACGAGATTTACGTGGTTCCGTCAACGTGACGTACATCCACGGTGGTAAGGACTCTTCCTTACTGAGACCATCTACTATACTTGAGAATTCCAGTTACAATGGATGTCTTAATCCTCTACTCCTTTCACTATTGCAAATACTAAGCGAGTACAATACAAAAAGTGTTACTTACTGTGTCTACCCTTCTTCTAACTTGTCTTGCCTCTGTTGAATTGAAAGGCTGCTCCACTACCATTTAGAAGTTCACCGCAACGCTGTTTAACCTCTATTGAAAAAATTTGGAAATACGTTGAGTTCTTTCCGATGTTTCACCAAATTTCTTCTCTAGGTTGTCTCACACAGCTCCTGCTTTCATTGTCTCACGGTCTCATCCGTCTCCTTGTCTTACGGCTCGCCTCACATTTCTGTTTTTCCGTCCAGCCCCTGTTCTGCCGGATCTCTCATCGTCGACTGGATCTCTCTCACTGTTGGTTTATGTTTTTCCATCCAGCTCCTGTTCTGCCGAATCTCTCACCGTCGACTGGATCTCCTGCTGTGGGATCGACCGGATCTCCTTTTGCTGGATCTCTTACCATCGACCAGACCCCTGTTCTGCCGGATCTCTCACCACCGACCAGATCTCTTTCTGCCAGATCTCTTACCATTGACCGGACCCCTATTCTGCCGGATCTCTCACTGTCGACCGGATCTCCTTCTGCCAGATCTCTCACCGTCGACTGAATCTCTTTCTGTCGGATCTCTCATCGTTGACCGGACCCCTTTCTGCCGGACCTCTGGTGTGCCAATCTGCTTAACTGCTGACTGCTGGTGTGCCGGTGGTGTGTTGATCTGCTCAACTGCCGACTGTTGGTACCGTTTTACTCAGATTGTCAGTGGTGTGCCGTTCCTCATGGGTTTCTCTTTCTTGCCGGTGGTGTGCCTAGGTTTTCTGTCCTTTTTTCTCAATAGCCGATACGTCTCTTTTGTTGTTTTCCAATGACCTTTATATACTCCTCCATGAAACCCTGATAGGGCTTACTTGCGGCAAATTTATTGTCTTGCCCTTTCATGTGGTTTTTACGTTCTTGCCCCTCTATGTGGCTTTTACCTTCTTGCCCTTCCATGTGGCTTTACTTTCTTGCACACTTGAACCTAGTTGACAACAATTACAACCCATATAAGGCTGTGGGAACAACAATCTCCCCCTTTGTAATTGTTGGCAACACTCATAACAAAAGCCACTATGCAGCAATTTCAACTTCCCTTAAATATGCACTCCCCCTTTCTTAACAATTCCCCTTGCATTGTTGCTTCTTTCCCCCTTTGCCAACCAATTACAAATCTAAAAAAAACTCGCAAAGTGGAGATGGAGGATTCAATTGAACTTCAGGCTTGAGGAGGCATTTGCACAGATAGACTCAATCTGTGCTTTTCAAACAGCTCTGTGGATAAAGGTTTAATTAGAATATCTGAAATTTGATCTTTAGTGCTAATATACTCTAACTAAATTGTACCCTGTTCCACTTGATCTTTGATGAAGTGATACCGGATGTCAATATGCTTGCTCCTCAAATGTTGAACCGGATTCTTGCTGAGATCAATAGCACTTTGATTATCACAAAGTACACTCACTGGTAACTTCACTTCAACACCCAGGTCTGCCAATTGTCTTAGCATCCATATCACCTTTGTACATGCTGCACAAGTAGCCATATACTTAGCCTCAGCTATGCTCAAAGTAATACTGTTTTGCTTTCTACTTAACCATGCAACACACTTTGAACCCAAGTAGAAGCTGCAGTCGCTGGTTGATTTTCTATCATCTATACTTCCTGCCTAGTCTGCATCAGTATATGCTTGTAGTTTAACAGAATCCATGGCTGGATACCACAAGCCCATTTCCAGTGTTCCTTTGAGGTACCTTAGGATTCTTTTCACTGCCAACACATGAGACTCCTTAAGATCAGCTTGGAATCTACTAGCAGTGCATACAGCGTGCATAAGATCAGGCCTTGATGCCATAAGGTACAGAAAGCTCCCTATCATCTTCCTATACTCTATAGGGCTTGTACTCCTTCCCTCTTGATCTTTTGTTAACTTACAACACACTGTCATAAGAGTACTAATAGATCTGCTATCCTCTATGCCAAACCTTTTCAGCATCTCTTTGGCATATTTCGTTTGAGAAATAAAGATACCTTCTTTATACTACTTTATCTGTAATCCAAGAAAGTACGTCATTTCTCCAATCAATGACATCTCAAATTCCTCACTCATCTTCTGTGCAAAATCTTGGCATGGCTCAGAGTGATCCCCTCCAAAGATGATGTCATCCACATATACTATGGTTATCAGCTGGCTTTTCTCTGAGTTGAACACATACAGGTTATTATCAACCGTTCCTCTTCTGAAATTCAACCATCTCAAGTACGCATCCAGCCTACTGTACCATGCTCTTGGAGCTTGCTTAAGACCATACAAGGCTTTCTTCAGCTTGCACACATGTGTCTCATCCTCACTGATTTGTACTCCATTGGATTGTTCAATATACACTTCTTCTTTCAGGAGCCCATTCAGAAAGGGGGATTTCACATCCATCTGATAGACTTTATACCTCTTGTATGCTGCCAAAGCTAAGAACATTTTGATAGTCTCTAACCTTACTACTGGTGCAAAAATTTCATCAACATCTACCCCTTCTATCTAAGTGTAGCCTTTGCAAACAAACCTGGCCTTGTTCCTCACCACCTTGCCATCTTTATTTTGTTTATTCCTAAACACCCACTTTGTTCCTATGACATTCTTATTAGTGGGTCTTGGAACCAGCTCCCATGTATCATTCTTCTCAATTTGATCAAACTCCTCATTAATAGCTTTGACCCAGGCTTTGTCTTGAATAGCCTCTTTAACAGATTTAGGTTTAACTTGTGAGAGTAGAGCAGTAGCTCCCACAATTCTTTTTCTTATTGTAACTCCTGCTGATGGTTCACCTATGATCTGATCTCCTTGATGAGCACTGGTCCATGTTTTCTTTGTCCTTCTTCCTTGCACCGTCTTAGTTGCAAGAGGATCTCTTTCTTCATCTTTAGACTCACTCTTCTCCGAGTCTGAACTTACTTCTTGTTCCTTTTCTTCAAGTTGGTCTGATTCTTCATCTACATTGAAATCATCTTCTTCATTGTCCTTAGCTTCTCCATTCTGCATTGTTTTCCAGTTCTTATCTATTCTCACATCATTGGAAGTGATCACTTTTCCTAACTTATGCAAGAAAACTCTGTAACCTTTTGTCTTTGCTGAGTATCCCACAAAGATGCCTTCATCAGACCTAGCGTTGAATTTTCACAAGTTTTACTCCTTGTTCTTCACAAAATATGGGCTAAGGCTTTTAGTAGCAAGGAGAGCCCTTAGTGTACAGGTTAAGAAGGAGGATGATGTTGAGATGCAGCAGGAAAATATTTTCCATACTCGATGTTTGGTTTAAGATAAACTCTGTTGCTTGATCATCGATAGGGGTAGTTGCACTAATGTAGCAGGTACAAAGTTGGTGGAAAAATTGAACTTGCCTACAACCAAACATCCTAAGCCATATAATTTGCAATGGTTGAATGACAGTGGAGTGGTGAAAGTGACTCAACAAGTTGTGGTTCCATTTTCCATTGGTAGATATAAGGATGAGTTGTTTTGTGATGTTGTACCTATGTAGGCCGGGCATTTGTTATTGGGCCGTCCTTGGCAATTTGATAGAAAAGTTTTGCATGATGGTTACAAGAACCACTATTCTTTCACCATGGATGGAAAACTAACTCCAAAATAGGTGTATGAAGACTAAGTGAGACTTTATAAAAGTGAGCAAAAGGGGAGGAGTGAAAAGAACGAGAGAGTCGAGAGAAAAGAAAGTGAAGGAGAGAAAAACAAGGTAAAAGCATTTGAGAGTGCTAAGTACAAGAGTGGTTAGGTTCACAAGAGTGAAGATGAAAGAAAACAAGTGAGTGTGTTTGCAAAAGGAGTAGATGTTAGGGTTGCCTTCCAAGCTAGGCAACAAATGATCTTGATCCTTTACAAGGATTCTTATTTCTCTAACACTAACCTTGATTCATCTTTGCCTAGTGCTATTTCATCTTTGTTGCAGGATTATAATGATGTATTCCCTAAGGAGATCCTAGATGGTTTACCACCAAGGAGTGGGATTGAACATCACATTGATCTTATTCCTGGAGCTCCCATTCCCAATAAGCCAGCATATAGAAGTAATCCTGAGGAGACAAAGGAGCTTCAGAGGCAAGTTGATGAGTTGATGAGGAAGGGACATGTAAGAGAGAGCATGAGTCCATGTGCAGTGCCAGTGTTGCTTGTGCCAAAGAAAGATGGATCTTAGAGTATGTGTGTCGATTGTAGAGCTATCAACAAAATAACAGTTAAGTATCGACATCTTATACCTAGGTTTGATGATATGTTAGATAAATTATATGGTGCTTGTTACTTCTCTAAAATTGACCTTAAGAGTAGGTATCATCAAATTAGGATGAGGGAAGGAGATGAATGGAAAACTGCATTCAAGACCAAGCATGGTTTGTATGAATGGTCAGTTATACCCTTCGGTTTGAGTAATGCATCTAGTAATTTTATAAGATTAATGAATCATGTTTTGAGACCTTTCTTTGGAAAGTTTGTTGTGGCTTATTTTGATGACATATTAGTATACAGTAGGAATTTAGAAGAGCATGTTAAATGCATTGTGTGCTTGATGTTTTGAGGAAAGAGAAATTGTATGCCAATTTGAAGAAATGCGATTTTTGCAAGGATCATGTCATTTTCCTGGGTTATGTTGTGTCTACTTATGGCATAAAGGTTGATAAAGAGAAGATTAAGGCAATTCAAGAATGGCCTACACCTAAGAGTGTGAGTGATGTGAGGAGTTTCCATGGTTTGACTAGCTTTTATAGGAGGTTCATTAAGGATTTTAGTACCATAGCTGCACCATTGATTGAGGTGGCTAAAAAGAGTGTGGGTTTTAAGTGGGGTAAGGAACAACAAGATGCCTTTGATTCGCTTAGGTCTAAATTGTGTAGTGCACCACTTCTTGCTTTGCCTGATTTTTCTAAGATATTTGAAATTGAATGTGATGCATTGAGCATTGGGATTGGGGGAGTTCTCATACAAGAGAAACGACCTATTGCATTCTTTAATGAGAAGTTGAGTGGGGCAACATTGAATTATCCAACTTATGATAAAGAAATGTATGCACTTGTTAGGACTTTAGAAACATGGCAGCATTACCTTTGGCCCAAGGAGTTTGTAATTCATACTGATCATGAGTCTTTAAAATACTTGAAGGGGCAAGGTAAGTTGAATAGGAGACATGCAAAATGGGTTGAGTTTATTGAAATTTTTCCTTTTGTAATTTAATACAAATCAGGTAAGGAAAATGTTGTTGCTGACACATTGTCACGTAGGTACACATTGATTAGCACTTTGAGCGTTAAGTTGTTGAGGTTTGAGCACATTATTGGTTTGTATGCTAATAATACTAACTTTAGTAACGTATATGCTGCATGTGAGAAAGCTACCTTTGGTAAGTTCTATAGACATGAGGGGTATTTGTTTAGAGTAAATAAGTTTTGTATTCCTCAAGGGTGTATGAGAGCATTACTTGTGAGAGAAGCTCATGGGGGTGGTTTAATGAGACACTTTGGCATTCAAAAGACTTTTAATATTTTACATGAACATTTCTTTTGGCCACATATGAAAAGGGATGTTAAAAGAGTTTATGCCAAGTGTATTACTTGTAGACAAGCTAAGTCTAGGGTTTTGCCCCATGGTAAGTATATGCCCTTAGAAATTCCTTGTGAACCTTGGACCAACATTTCTATGGATTTTATTCTTGGGTTACCTAGGTCCAAGAAGGGTCAAGATTGTATTCTTGTTGTAGTTGATAGGTTTTCAAAGATGGCGCATTTCATTGCGTGCACCAAAACGGATGATGCCACACACATTACAGACTTATTTTTTAGAGAGATTGTTCGCCTACATGGAGTGCCACAGCGTATTGTATCAGATTGTAATGCAAAATTTTTGAGCCATTTTTGGAAGACATTGTGGGGTAAGCTTGGAACAAAGTTGTTTTTTATAACTTGCCACCCACAAACTGATGGATAGACTGAATTAGTAAATCGAACTGTTGGTACATTATTGTGTGCTGTTATTGGTAAGAACTCTAGAATCTGGGAAAAATGTTTGCCTTTTGTGGAACTTGCCTATAATTGTGTTGTTCATAGTGCTATAGGTTATTCTCCTTTCGAGCTTATTTATGGTTTTAATCCATTATCTCCTTTGGATTTAGCACCATTGCCTATACAAGACAAGGTTACTTTGGATGGGAAAAAGAAGGCTGAAGTGGTTAGGCAACTTCATGAGAAAGCTAGACTTAACATTGAGAGAAAAACCAAACAATACAAAACACAAGCCAACAAAGGTCGTAGGCATATATCACTTTTGAACCTGGTGATTGGGTTTGGGTACATTTGCAGAAGGATAGATTTCCTATGCAAAGGAAATCAAAGTTGCAACCAAGGGGAGATGGTCCTTTTCAAGTGGTGGCAAGAGTCAATGATAATGCATATAAACTTAACTTACCAAGTGAGTATAATGTGAGTGCAACATTTAATGTTTCTGACCTTTCTCCTTTTCTCTTTGATGATGTAGGTGCTGATTTGAGGACAAATCATTTTGAGGAGAGCGGGAATGATGGAAGCCATATTGTACCAGCTCAAATTAACAAGGGAGTTAATGCTTTGCAAAACCTTGGAGGACCAATGACAAGGGCAAGGTCAAAGAAAATAAAGGAATCTCTCAATAACTTGTTGTGCAACATTTACCATCAGGAAGTTGCTAGGCACGAGTTAAGGATGATAAAGACTTCACTAGGGCTTGCAAATGTGTCATCTGTGGAGGAATTTAAGAACCATGGCCTTAGGAAGGATGTTGGATATGGGAGCCCATGTTTGGGCATTTAAATAGATTATTTTCATGGGCTATATTGTTATGTAGTGGGTTGAACGAATTTCCTTAATAAGCCTATCTTATTAGCTAGGGTTTTTGGGGGTACGAATTTCCTTAATAAGCCTATCTTATTAGCTAGGGTTTTTGGGGGTACGAATTTCCTTAATAAGCCCATCTTATTAGCTAGGGCTTTTGGGGGATAGCATATAAAAAGGGCATAAAGGGTGGTTGGAGGCAGAACTGATCTTTATGAATGTATGAGCTATTTTCTCTAGTTCCTTGAGAACTAATTCTGAACTTTCATACTTGAGTGTGTTGGTTCAATAAAACTTATCTTCTTCAACATTGTTGTTGTTAGGAGTGGCGTCTGAATCTTATAGTTCTAGTTCTTGGTTGTTTATAATCATTGGCGTTTGAATCATTGGTGTTGGGTTTTGTTTACATATAATCTGAGTTCATATCAGTTGTTGTTGACACAAAAGTTAGTCACAAGATCATTTTGTGTGAATGAGTTGTTGCAATGAAAAGAGAAACCTTGTTATCAAAAATTGAAGAGACAATCTCATTGTTTGGGAATTAAACCATTCAATACCTATAAGGAATGTTAATCAAGATCAATGACACATTTAATTTATGGAATTCAATAGGCATAGAGTACGAAAAGTGTCCAAACGTGCATGTTCCAATGAATATAATGTTTTGTGAAGGCAAAGAGGTTAATTTCACCATCATTTCATGTAAATATGTCCTTGCAATGAAAGGTGCCTTGTTAGCTAAAAATGAAAAGAATGACTCATTATTCGAGAATTGAAACCTAGCTATAAGAAAATCTAATGGAGATCAATCTAGCCTTTATTTGAAGGATTTCAATAGTTTTAGAGTACCAAGGTTGTATAGATGTGCTTGTTGCAATGAATATAATGAATATAAATGTCATTGTTATCAAAAAATGAAGAGACAACCACACCTTTTGTTAATGGGATTCAATGGATTTAGAGTACCAAAGATGTACAAACAAGTTGTTGCAATGAATATTGTTTGCTGTTAACATAAAAGTGAATTACAAGATCATTTTGTGTGAACGAGTTCATACGAGGAAAAGAAAAGTCTTGCTAAAATGATATGACAATATCAATGTTCAAGAATTAAACCATTTAAAACCTACAAGGAAAGCTAGTGAAGATCAATAATTCATTTGTCTAATGGAATTTAATGGATTTAGAGTACCAAAGGTGCAGAAACATGCATGATCCAATGAATAAAATGTTTTGTAAGGACTTAAATAGTAATTTAACTATTTTTTTCTATGTGAATGAGTCCTTACAACATTGGAATGAGCCTCATCAGCTAGAAATGAAAAGAAGGTCTCATTATTCAGGAATTAAAACATTCAAGAATACAAAAAGCAATTAAAGATAAATCAAAGCATTGTTTGATGGAATTTAATGGATTAAGAGTAGCAAAAATGTAGAAATTTGTTTCATGCAATGTATACAATGGTTGTTGTTGACACAAAAGTTAGTTACAAGATTATTTTGTGTTAATGAGTCCTTACAATGAAATGAGAAACCTTGTTATCAAAAAATGAAGTGGTGGTCTCATTGTTTATGAATTAAACAATTTAATACCTATAACAAAAGCTAATTAAGATCAATGACACATTTAATTAATGGAATTCAATAGGTTTAGAGTACCAAATGTTTCTTCCAACCATGTTTGTTCTGGGGAATATAATGTTTTGTGAAGACAAGATGGTCAATTTCACCATCATTTTGTGTAAATAAGTCTTTGCAATGAAGGTAGGAGCCTCATCAACTAAAAATAACAAGGTCTCAATATTTAAGAATTGAAACATTAAATAGCTATAAGAAAAGCTAATGAAGATCTATCTAATCTTTGAAGGATTTCAATGGGTTTAGAGTATCAAAGTTGTATATACATGCCTTTTACAATTAATATAATGAATGTAGATATCCTTGTTATCAAAAAATGAAGAGATGATCACATTATTTGGGAATTATACCATTCATTACCTGTAAGGAAAGGTAATCAAGATCAATGACTAATTTACTTGAAGGAGGGTTCAAGTACTGAAGATGTACCAATGACCTTATTGCTATGAGTATAATGTTTGTTCTTGTTACAAAAGTTAATTATCAGATCATTTTGTGTGAAGGACTCTTTGTAATGAAAAAGGAAGCCTTGTTGTCAAAAAATGAAGAGGTAGTCTCATTGATGGAGAACAAACCATTCAATACCTATAATGAAAGCAAATTAAGATCAATGACTCATTTACATGACAGAATTCAACGGATTGATAATACCAATGATGTATAAACAAGCTTGTTTCAATGAATATAATTTTTGACATTAATAAATAAGTTAATTAAAGGATCATATTGTGGGAATAAGTCCTTGCAATTAAAAGAAAAATCTTATTGTCAAAAAAAATGACTAGATAGCCTCATTATTCAAGAATTAAAACTCTTAATACATATAAGAAAATGTAATCTAGACCAATCACACTTTTTTTTAATGAAATTCAATGGATTTAGAGTGCTAGAGATGTACAAATGAGCTTGTTGCAATGAATATAATATTTACTATTGATACAAAAGTTAATTATGAGATTATTTTGCATGAATGGGTCACTAAAATGAACAGAAATGTCTTGTTATAAAAAAAAAAAAATACAAGATAGTCTCATTATTCAAAAATTGAAACACTCAATACTTATAAGACAAGGTAATCTAGAGCACAATCAAACCTTCTTTTCTTTTGATGGAATTCAAAGGATTGTTGCAATGAATATAATGTTGTTGACATAAAAGTTGATTACAATATCATTTTGCATGAATGAGTCCTTGCAATAAAAAGAGGAGTCTTGTTATCAATAAATGAAGAGATAGTCCAATTGTTCAAGAATTGGACCATTCAATGCCTATATGGAAAACTATTCAAGATTAATAACTCATTTGTTTGATGGAATTCAATGAATTCAGACAACCAAGGGTTTAAAGACATACTTGTTCCAATGAATAAAAAATATTTTATGTAGACCAAAAAGTTAATTTCACCATCATGTTGTCAAAAAATGAAGAGGTGTTCACATTGTTTATGAATTAAGCCATCCAATATATGTAAGGAAAGCTAATCAAGATCAATGACTCATTTACTTGATAGAATTCAATGGGTTTAGAGTATTAGAGATGTGCAAACATGCTTGTTCCAAATAATATAATGTTTTCTTTGTCAACACAAAAGTTAATGTCACCATCATTTTGTGTAAATGAGTCCTTGCAACGAAGGACCCTTATTAATTACAAATGAAGAGATTGTCTTATTATTTAGTAATTGAAACACTCTCTATGCATAAAAAATGGTAATTTAGAACAATCACACAATTTTTTGATGGACATCAATGGATTTAGGGTACCAAAAATGAAGAAATGAGATTGTTATAAGGAGTATAATGTCTGTTGTTGACCCAAAAGCTAATGAGTCTTGGTAACAAAAAGGGAAGTCTTGTTATCTAAAAATGAAGAGATAGCCTCATTTTTTAGGAATTAAACCATTTAATACTTATAAGGATAGCTTATAAAGATTAATGACTCATTTACTTGATGAAATTTAAAGGTTCAAAGCACCAGACACTCAGTACGTATGAAAAAAGCTAATCAAGACCAATCAAAATTTTCTTTTTTTAATGAAATTCAATCAATTTAGAATACTAAAGATGTACAAATGAGCTTATTGCACTGAATATAATGTTTATTGTAAACACAAAAGTTAATTATCAGATCATTTTGTGGGAATGAGTCCTTGTAATGAAAAGAGCAGCATTTGTTATCAAAGAATGAAGAGGCAGTGTCATTGTTCAATAATAAAACTATTCTATACCTGTAAAGAAAGCTAATCAAAATTAATGACTCATTTGCTTGATGAAATTCATTGTATTCAGAGTACCAAGGGCACTTAAATGTGCTTGTTTTAATTAATATTATGTTTTGTGTTGACAAAAAAGTTAATTTTATTATGATTTTGTGTAAAGGAGTCCTTGTAATGAAGGAAGAAACCTTGTTAGTTAGAAAAGAAGAGACAGTCTCATTATTTAGCAATTAAAACACTCAATTAGTATAATAAAAGTTAATCTAGACTAATCACACCTATTTTTGATGAAATCCAATGGATTTAAAGCACCAAAAATGTACAAACAAGCTTGTTGCAATGAATATAATGTTTGTTGATGGCACAAAAGTTAAATTATGATATCATTTTGTGGTAATGAGCCCTTGCAATGAAAAGAGAAGTTTTGTCATAAAAAAAGGAAGTGGACTCATTGTTTGAGAATTAAATCATTCAATACTTATAAGGAAAGGCAATTGAGATTATTGATTTATTTACATGATGGAATTCAATGGGTTTAGATTACAAAAAGTGTGCAAATGTGCTTGGTCCAATGAATATAATGTTTTGTGTAGATATAAAAATTAATTTCACCATCTGAGAAAAAGATAATTTAGACCAATCACACTTTTCTTTTTTTTTTTTTTTTTTTTTATGAAAGTTAATAGATTTAGAGTACTAAAGATGTACAAATAGGCTTGTTCTTATAATTCAAGCTTGAAGGGCAGTCAAGCAGGCTAAGGCTTTATTAATTTGATTGGTGTACTTAATAGGCTAAAGTTAGAATAAAATTCACTCCTAAATAGGAGTTTTTTCATTTTATAAAATACATGTTTGCAATAAAATTAGGAGTGTTAAGAGTTTATCATTGTCTTTATTTTTAGGGTTTTGGGTTGTTAATTTGGCCTATAATAAGATTGATTTGGTTGTTTAAAAGTGCAAAACATTAGTAAAAATAAAAGTGAGAATATTTTTTCTTAATTTTTTCAAGAACTAACTCTCCTTGTAGCATTTAACCTAACTTATCAATCCTTTCATTGCTAAACTACGACATCCATATACTTCTTTATACCTTAAGTTTATGTTCCTTGAACTTTAGGTCTAGGTTTTTCATAATTGAAATATGATTTAGCTTTCTTGGGTTCTTGTTTGTTTAGTTGTATATGATGGATCCCTAAGACACATCTTTTGGGATTCACATTAATTAGTATCAAAGCTTTAAGGATTACAGGTTTATTTATCTAAAATTTGAGTTTTCCCTTTGTTCCTCTTCTTAACCATTTTGAATCTGCAAACACTAGCTTTTCTTTTATTTTTGTCTACAAACCCTACATTGCTAGCCATATTCTATAGAGGCTTTATTTCCTTATTTCTTTCTAATTCCTGCAATGATTTGGATATAATTAATCTTTTTTCTTTCATGTTTTGCAATTTAATCTTATTGTGTTTTTCTTTAACTCTAAACTATTAGAATTAGTTGGTTATAAGGTGACATTAAATGAGCTTGTTTAGTTCAATAAAGGAATGAGAGAGAAAAGCCAAATTTATATAGTTTGCAAACACAAGAGTGACTAACATACTATGAGGGAGTGGAGTGAAACATGTGACAGAGTGCATGTGAGGTTGTTCCCAACATTTTTTTTTTTTTTTTTGTGCAAGTGATGATTTGAGACAAATCTTTTAAAGGGGAGGGAAAATGATGAGATCCATGGAGGAACTAATGCATGGAGAGCTTTTAAGGGTGCATTAAGCATTTATAGGAAGTGCCATGACATGTTTAAGAGTTAAAAGGATGAAAAGGCACTTAGCAAAGCACATCTTAATGTGGGCCAAGGCTTTATTAATTTCATTGGAGTACTTAATGGGTCAACGTTACAATAAAATAAGAGTTTTAGGAGTTTGCAATAAAATAAGAGTGTTCTTATATTTTAGGAGTTTGTAGATTTTAGGAATTTTATGATTGTTAATTCAACCTATAAATATGCTTGATTTCATAGTTAAAAAGAGTAGAATATTAGTGAAAATAAAAAGGAGATTTTCTTGTTTAGTTCTTTAAACACCTAAAGAATTTATCAAGAACTAACTTTTCTTATGACGTTCAACCCAACTTATCACTCTTAACTCCCTTCTTTGCTGGAGGGCACCATCCATATCCTTCTTTATAGCTTTGGTTAGTTCCTTGAATATTAGATCTAGGACTTGCATAATTGAAATATGATTTGGCTTTCTTAAGTTCTTGTTTGATTCCTTGTGTGTGTTGGATGCCAAACTACTTCTTTTAGGATTCACATTACAATGTCATTATTTAAGAATTGAAAAACTCAATACATTAAGAAAAGGTAATCTAGACTAGTCTTTTTTTTTTTTTATTTTAAGGAATTCAATGGATATGGAGTGCCAAAAATGGACAAATGAGCTTCTTGCAATTAATATAATGTTTGATGTTAACACAAAAGTTAATTACAAGATCATTTTGTTGGAATGAGTCCTTGCAAAGAAAAGATAAACCTTGTCATAAAAAATGAAGAATTAAACTATCTAATACATGTAAGCAAAGCCAATTAATATCAATGACTCATTTACCCAATGGAATTCAATAGGCTCAAAGTACCACAATTGTACAAATATGCTTGTTTCAATGAATATAATGTTTTGTGTAGATACAAAAGTTAATTTCACAATTATTTTGTGTAAAGGAGCCCTTAGAACAAAGGAAGGAGCCTTGTCAGTTAGAAATAAAGAGACAATTTCATTATTCAACAATTGAAACACTCAATATGTATAAGAAAAGGTAATCTAGAGCACCCTTTTTTTTTATATAGAATTCAAGGATTTAGAGTACAAAATATGAACAAACAAGCTTGGAGCAATGGATATGATGTTTGATGTTGACATAAAAAGTTAATTGTGAGATCATTTTGTGTAAATGAGGCCTTGCAACAAAAAGAGAAGCCTTGTTATCAAAAAAGGAAGAGGTGGTCCCATTGTTTAAGAATTCAACCATTCCTTACAAGGAAAACTAATCACTTGATAGAATTCAACGGGTTTAGAGTTCCAAAGGTGTGCAAACTTGCTCATTCTAATGAATTATGTTAACACAAAAGTTAATTATGCAATCATTTTGTGTGAATGAGTCCTTGCAATGAAAAGAGAAGCCCTATTATCAAGAAATAAAGTAACGGACTCTTTGTTTGATAATTAAACCATTTAATACTTGTAAGGAAAGCTAGTCAAGATAAAAAACTTATTTGCTAGATGGAATTCAATGGGTTTAGAGTACCAAAGATGTAGAAATGAGCTTCTTGCTATGAATACATTGTTTACTATTGTCATAATAGTTTATTATGAGATCATTTGTGTGAATTAGTCATTGCAACGAAAAGAGAATTCTATTTATCAAAAAATGATGAGACAATCTCTTTGTTCAAGAATTAAATTATTCAATACCTATAAGGAAAGCTAATCAAGTTCATTAACTCATTTGCTTCATGGAATCCAATGCATTTAAAGTACAAAAGGTGTAAAAATGTGCTTGTTCCAACGAATATAACGTTTTGTGTAGACATAAAAATTAATTCCACCATCATTTTGTGTAAATGAGTCCTTGTAACATAGGAGGGAGCCTTATTAGTTAGAAATGAAGAGATGATGATGAGATACATAGAGGATCAAAAGCATAGAGGTCTTCTAAGGATCCGTTAAGGTTTCAAGAAGGGCTAATAAACTTGGGCTGATCAAAGAAATTTGGGCCAAAGAAACTATTTTAAGCTTGAAGGGCTGTAAAACATATCTTAATGCTGGTCTAGGCTTTATTTATTGTATAAGTATGCCAAATAAGTTTGTGTCAAGTGATTGTAAAGATTTCTATAACTCCAAAAAAAAAAAAAAAAGGAGTATAATTATTGTTAGCTTATTTAGGATGATTTTCATTTTCTCTAGGGTTAGAGTTTAAATTTAGCATGTAAATAGGCTCGATTTCATTGTTAAAAATAAGTAGAACATTAGTGAAGCTAAAAGTGAGAATTTTCTCCTTTAGTTCTTTCAAGAACTGAGAACTTGTTAAGAATTAACTCTTCTTATGACATTTAACTCAACTTATCACTCCTAAATCCCTTCTTTTTTGGACTATGGTGTTCATATCCTTCTTTATCCCTTAGGTTCATTTTTTTTTTTCAAATATTGGATTTAGGTCTTGCATGATTGAAATTTGATTTAGCTTTCCTAGGTACTTGTTTGAATTCCTTGTTTGTGTTGGGTCACCAGGCTATGTCTTTTGGGACTCACACCAGTTGGTATCAGAACTTAGCTTTGAATCAGGTTTCCTTATCTAATTTTGAGGTTCATTTTTTTTTTTTTGTTCATCTTCTTAGCTGCATTTTATAACTTCTTATTCTTTGAATCCACAAACCCTAGTTTATCTTTTCTTGTATTTAAATTTTTGAAAAACAAAAAAAAAAAAAAAATGACATTCTTGTTTGATAAAGAAGAAAAGAGAAAAAAAAGAAAAAGAAAAAAGAGAATAGAAAAGTGTTCTATTTGATTCCTTCCTATTTCAAAAGCAAAACCTATTTAATTAGGTGAAAGGGTGATAAAAGGCTTTATTTCCTTATTTCTTTCCAATTCACACAAGGATTTGGATCCAATAAATTCCACTTTTTTTTTTTTAGTATTTTGCAATTTAATCTTGTTGAGTTCTTCTAAACCATAACCTTAAATTCATTGCACTTTCCTAAATTTCTTTGATTCTAATTTGTTGGAAATTGTTGGTTATAAAGTGACTTGATTGAGCTTGTTTCTTTCAATAAAGGAGTGAGAGAGAAAAGCTAAATTTGTAGAGTATGCAAACATAAGAGTGTCATATTGTGAGAGAGTGGAGTGAAACACATGAGGGAGTGTGTGCAAGTTTATTCCCAACACATATATATATATTTTATATAGGTGATGATTCAAGGTCAAATCCTTTTAAGGAGAGGAAAAATGATGAGATCCATAAGGATTTGATGCACAGAGGGCTTCTAAAGATCCATTGAGCATTCAAGAAGGGCCAATAACATGTTTAAGAGCTAAAAGGATGAAAGAGGCACTTAATGGTCTAATAGAAGAAATTTGGGCCAAAGAAGCTAATTCAAGTTTGAATAGCAATAAAACATATCTTAATGTAGGTCAAGGATTTGTTATTATTTAAGTATGCCAAATGGGTTTATGTTAAGTGATTGTAAGGATTTCTATGACAACACCAAAAAGAATAGGACTAAATTTGTTGTTAGTTTATTTAGGAAATTTATAATTATCTTTAGGGATAGGATTGTTAATTTACCACAACTACTAAAACAATTAGGATTAGATTTGTTGTTAACTTATTAAAGAAGTTTGTCATTATCTATAGGGTTGGGGTTGTTCATTTACCTTATAAATTGGCTTGATTTCATTGTTAAAAATAAGTAGAACATTAGTGAAACTAAACATGAGAACTTTCTCGTTCAATTCTTTCAAGAACTAACTCTTCATATGATGTTTAACCTATCTTATAACTACAAAATCCCTTCTTTTTTGGAGTACAATGTCCATATCCTTCTATACACCTTAGGTTCATGTTCCTCAAACATTGGGTCTAGGTCTTGCATAATTGAAATCTAATTTTGATTTCTTAGGATCTTATTTGAATTCCTTGTATATGTGGGGTCCTAAAGCCACATCTTTTATGGTTCACATTAGATGGTCTCATTATTTAGGAATTAAAATAGTCAAAACATATAATAAAAGGTAATCTAGACCAATCACACTATTTTTTGATGAAATTCAACAGATATAGCATACCAAAGATGTACAAATGAGCTTGTTGCAATGAATATAATGTTTGATAATGATACAAAAGTTAATTGTGAGATCATTATGCGTGAATGAGTCCTTGCAATGGAAAGAGAAGACTAGTTATCAAAAAATGAATAAATAGTCTCATTGTTTGGCAATCAAACTATTCAATACCTATAAAGAAAGCTAATCAAGATCAATGACTGATTTATTTGATGGAATTCAATGGGTTTAAAGTGCCAAAGGTGATAAGGGATTGAACCTCTACCACGAAAGTTAGCTCAAGAGTGGAGGTTTGACCCAACCCTTATAAACATCCCAAAGACCCCCTTAGGAACCGATATGAGACACATCATGCCCAACCCCTTTCAATTGCACATCCATGTGCTGCCTTAGTCGGTGATCAGCACGGTGGCAGGGAACCTTTGTACATGTGCCCACTTAACCCACTGTGGTTTGGCTCTGATACCACATGATAAGGGATTGAACTCTAACTCCACCATGAAAGCTAGCTCAAGAGTGGAGGTTTGACCCAACCCTTATAAACAACCCAAAGACCCCCGCAGGAACCACTGTGGGATACATCAAAAGGTGTACAAAATGCTTGTTCCATTGAATATGATATTTCACCATCATTTTGATCAAATGAGTCCATGCAATTAAAAGAGAAGTCTTGTTATCAAAAAATGAAGAGATAGTCTCATTGTTTGGGAATCAAACCATTCAATATAAGGAAAGTTGATGAAGATCAATGACTCATTTCCTTGATGGAATTTAATGGATATAGAATATCAAAGGTGTACAAAAGTGCTTGTTCCAATAAATAGAATGCTTTGTGTAGAAACAAAAGTTAATTTCACATCATTTTGTGTAAATGAGTCCCTATAATAAAGGAAGGATACTTGTTAGTTAGAAATGAAGAGATGGTGTCCTTATTTAGGAATTAAACTACTTAATAAGTATAGGAAAAGGTAATCTAGACCAATCACACCTCTTTTGATGTAATGCAATGGATTTAGAAAATCAAAGATGTAGAAACAAGCTTATTGCATTGAATATAATGTATCAAAAAAATGAAGAAATGATCTCATTGTTTGGGAATTAAACTATCCAATACCTCTAAAGGAAGCTAATAAGGATTAATGCCTCATTAAGTTAATGGAATTCAATAGATCTAGAGTACTAAAGAGGTACAAACGTGCTTGTTCCATTAAATATACTGCTTTATGTAGATGAAAATGTTAATTTCATTGTCATTTTGTGTAAATGAGCTTTTCAATGAAGGAAGAGCCTTGTTAGATAGAAATGAAGAGACATTGTCATTGTTCAAGAGTTGAAACACTTACATATAAGTAACAGTAATATAGACCAATCACACCTTTTTCTTTTTTTGATGAAATTCAATGGATTTAGAGTACCCCAAATGTATGTACGATCTTGTTGTGATAAATATAATATTTATTGTTGATATAAAGTTAATTATAAGATCATTTTATGTGGATAAGTCCTTTCAATGAAACTATTCAATACCTATAATGAAAGCCAACAAAGATCAATGACTCATTTACACAACATAATTTGATGGATTTAAACTACCAAAGGAGTACAAACATGCTTTTCTAATAAATATAATATTTTTTGTAGATATTAAAGTTAAGTTCACCATCATTTTGTGTAAATGGGTCCATACAATGAAAAGAGAAGTCTTGTTATCAAAAAATGAAGAGACTATCTCATTCAATAATTATAAGGCAAGCAAATAAAGATCAATGAGTCATTTGCTTGATGGAATTTAAAGGATTTAGAGTACTATTTAGGAATGGAGACACTTAATATAGGTAACTAGACCAATCACACATGTTTTAGATGAAATTCAATGGATTTAGAGCAAAGATGTCGAGACGAGCTTCTTGCAATGAATACAATGTTTGTTGTTGAGACAAAAGTTAATTTTGTGATCATTTTGTGTGAATGAGTCCTTGAAATGAAAAGAAAAGTCTTGTTATTGAAAAATGAAGAGATGGTCTCATTGTTCAAAAATTAAATCATTTGATGCCAATGGAGAATGCTAATAAAAATCAACTCATTTACTTGATGGAATTCAATAGATTTATAGGTATTGATGGACTTAAAGGGATTCAAAAGGTAATCTAGACTAATCACACCGATTTTTGATGGACTTGAATGGATTCAAAGTACTAAAGATGTAGAAACAAGCTTCTTACAATGAATACCATGATTGCTATTCACACAAAAGTTAATTTTGAGATTATTTTGTGTGAATGAGTCCTTGCAACAAAAGGAGAAGTCTTGTTATCAAAAGGTGAAGAGGTAGTTTCATTGTTCAAGAATTAAACCATTTAATACCTATAAGGAAAGCTAATGAAGATGAATGAGTCATTTTCTTGTTGGAATTCTATCAAAAAAAAAAGGTGTGATTGGTTTACATTAGCTTATATGTATTGTTTGTTTCAATTCTTGAATCATGAGACTAGCTCTTCATTTATAGCTAACAATGTTGCTTCCTTTGTTACAAGGACTCTCATTTACATAGAAGGATGGTGAAATTGACTTTTGTGTCTCCACAAAACATTATATTCATTGGAGCAAGCACTTTAAACCCATCGAATTCCATTAAGTCAATGAGTCATTGCTCTTGGTTAGCTTTTCTTATAGGTATCGAATGGTTTAATTTCTCAAACAATGAGACCATCTCTTTATTTTTTTGATAACATGACTCTTTTATTGCAAGGATTCATTCACACAAAATGATCTTGTAATTAACATTTGTGTCAACAATAAGCATTATATTCTTTTCAACAATCTTGTTTATACATATTTAGTACTCTAAATCCATCAAATTCCTTCAAACAAAGCTTTGATTAATCTCAATTAGCATTTTTTATACCTATTGATTTTTTTAATTTCTCAATAATGAGGCCTTCTCTTCATTTCTAGCTAATAAGGCTCCTTACTTTGTTGTAAGGACTCATTTACACAAAATTAGGGTAAAATTAACTTTTGTGTTTGCACAAAAGTTATATTCATTGGAACAAACATGATTGTATACCTTTGGTACTCTAAATTTGGGTTCCTCTTCATCTTGGAAGCCAAAATTGGATAAAAGGGGATGGTAAGGCTAATTACAAGCCCAAGGCCAAATCTTACAAGAGTAACAAGGAGAAAGGTAATTCTAATTCCCAACCTAGTAAAAATAACGATGTTAAATGTTTAAGTATCTAGGAAGGGAACATATTGCATCTCAATGTTTAAATTAGTGTACCATGATGTTGCAGTGTAATGGTGATATTGAGATAGAAAGTGAGTCCGATGATGATTCCATGCCACCATTGAAAGATGTAAGTGATGGAAAGGAGTACCCAGTTGAGGGAGATGTGTTTGTGGCTAAATGAGCATTGGGTCAACAAGCCAAGAAAGATGATGAAGTGCAAAGAGATAATATCTTCCATACATAATGGCACATCAAAGATAAGGTATGCAACATGATCATTGATGGGAGTTGTTGTACAAATGTAGCTACTCTAGTTGAAAAGCTTAATTTACCTACCATGAAGCACCCAAAGCTATATAGGCTTCAATGGTTGAATGAATGTGGGGAGTTTAAGGTAAATAAGTAGTTATTGGTATCATTTACTATTAGGAGATATGCTAATGAGGTCTTGTGTGATGTTGTACCCATGCATGCTGGGCATATTTTGTTGGGAAGACAATCACAATGTGATCGACATGTAATGCATGATGGGTTTAAGAATAGGTACTCTTTTGTAATAATTGATAAACCCATTACTCAGGTACCTTTGAAACCTTGCCAAGTATATGATGATCAATTACGGAATAGAAAAAAGAGAGTGAAATGAAAAAAGAAAAAAGAAATTAAGGCTAAAAGGAGAAAAGAGGAAAAGAATGGAGAGAAAGGAGATAAGACTAAGAGAAAAGAAGAATGAGGGTAAGAGAGAAAAATTGAGAGTTTGTATGCAGAATAGAGTGAAGTTAAGAGAGGTTTCTATTCAAAATAGCCTATAATTGTACTTTTGTTGGAATGAGTCCTTGCAAAGAAAAGATAAACCTTGTCATAAAAAATGAAGAATTAAACTATCTAATACATGTAAGCAAAGCCAATTAATATCAATGACTCATTTACCCAATGGAATTCAATAGGCTCAAAGTACCACAATTGTACAAATATGCTTGTTTCAATGAATATAATGTTTTGTGTAGATACAAAAGTTAATTTCACAATTATTTTGTGTAAAGGAGCCCTTAGAACAAAGGAAGGAGCCTTGTCAGTTAGAAATAAAGAGACAATTTCATTATTCAACAATTGAAACACTCAATATGTATAAGAAAAGGTAATCTAGAGCACCCTTTTTTTTTATATAGAATTCAAGGATTTAGAGTACAAAATATGAACAAACAAGCTTGGAGCAATGGATATGATGTTTGATGTTGACATAAAAAGTTAATTGTGAGATCATTTAGTGTAAATGAGGCCTTGCAACAAAAAGAGAAGCCTTGTTATCAAAAAAGGAAGAGGTGGTCCCATTGTTTAAGAATTCAACCATTCCTTACAAGGAAAACTAATCACTTGATAGAATTCAACGGGTTTAGAGTTCCAAAGGTGTGCAAACTTGCTCATTCTAATGAATTATGTTAACACAAAAGTTAATTATGCAATCATTTTGTGTGAATGAGTCCTTGCAATGAAAAGAGAAGCCCTATTATCAAGAAATAAAGTAACGGACTCTTTGTTTGATAATTAAACCATTTAATACTTGTAAGGAAAGCTAGTCAAGATAAAAAACTTATTTGCTAGATGGAATTCAATGGGTTTAGAGTACCAAAGATGTAGAAATGAGCTTCTTGCTATGAATACATTGTTTACTATTGTCATAATAGTTTATTATGAGATCATTTGTGTGAATTAGTCATTGCAACGAAAAGAGAATTCTATTTATCAAAAAATGATGAGACAATCTCTTTGTTCAAGAATTAAATTATTCAATACCTATAAGGAAAGCTAATCAAGTTCATTAACTCATTTGCTTCATGGAATCCAATGCATTTAAAGTACAAAAGGTGTAAAAATGTGCTTGTTCCAACGAATATAACGTTTTGTGTAGACATAAAAATTAATTCCACCATCATTTTGTGTAAATGAGTCCTTGTAACATAGGAGGGAGCCTTATTAGTTAGAAATGAAGAGATGATGATGAGATACATAGAGGATCAAAAGCATAGAGGTCTTCTAAGGATCCGTTAAGGTTTCAAGAAGGGCTAATAAACTTGGGCTGATCAAAGAAATTTGGGCCAAAGAAACTATTTTAAGCTTGAAGGGCTGTAAAACATATCTTAATGCTGGTCTAGGCTTTATTTATTGTATAAGTATGCCAAATAAGTTTGTGTCAAGTGATTGTAAAGATTTCTATAACTCCAAAAAAAAAAAAAAAAAGGAGTATAATTATTGTTAGCTTATTTAGGATGATTTTCATTTTCTCTAGGGTTAGAGTTTAAATTTAGCATGTAAATAGGCTCGATTTCATTGTTAAAAATAAGTAGAACATTAGTGAAGCTAAAAGTGAGAATTTTCTCCTTTAGTTCTTTCAAGAACTGAGAACTTGTTAAGAATTAACTCTTCTTATGACATTTAACTCAACTTATCACTCCTAAATCCCTTCTTTTTTGGACTATGGTGTTCATATCCTTCTTTATCCCTTAGGTTCATTTTTTTTTTCAAATATTGGATTTAGGTCTTGCATGATTGAAATTTGATTTAGCTTTCCTAGGTACTTGTTTGAATTCCTTGTTTGTGTTGGGTCACCAGGCTATGTCTTTTGGGACTCACACCAGTTGGTATCAGAACTTAGCTTTGAATCAGGTTTCCTTATCTAATTTTGAGGTTCATTTTTTTTTTTTTTTGTTCATCTTCTTAGCTGCATTTTATAACTTCTTATTCTTTGAATCCACAAACCCTAGTTTATCTTTTCTTGTATTTAAATTTTTGAAAAACAAAAAAAAAAAAAATGACATTCTTGTTTGATAAAGAAGAAAAGAGAAAAAAAAGAAAAAGAAAAAAGAGAATAGAAAAGTGTTCTATTTGATTCCTTCCTATTTCAAAAGCAAAACCTATTTAATTAGGTGAAAGGGTGATAAAAGGCTTTATTTCCTTATTTCTTTCCAATTCACACAAGGATTTGGATCCAATAAATTCCACTTTTTTTTTTTTAGTATTTTGCAATTTAATCTTGTTGAGTTCTTCTAAACCATAACCTTAAATTCATTGCACTTTCCTAAATTTCTTTGATTCTAATTTGTTGGAAATTGTTGGTTATAAAGTGACTTGATTGAGCTTGTTTCTTTCAATAAAGGAGTGAGAGAGAAAAGCTAAATTTGTAGAGTATGCAAACATAAGAGTGTCATATTGTGAGAGAGTGGAGTGAAACACATGAGGGAGTGTGTGCAAGTTTATTCCCAACACATATATATATATTTTATATAGGTGATGATTCAAGGTCAAATCCTTTTAAGGAGAGGAAAAATGATGAGATCCATAAGGATTTGATGCACAGAGGGCTTCTAAAGATCCATTGAGCATTCAAGAAGGGCCAATAACATGTTTAAGAGCTAAAAGGATGAAAGAGGCACTTAATGGTCTAATAGAAGAAATTTGGGCCAAAGAAGCTAATTCAAGTTTGAATAGCAATAAAACATATCTTAATGTAGGTCAAGGATTTGTTATTATTTAAGTATGCCAAATGGGTTTATGTTAAGTGATTGTAAGGATTTCTATGACAACACCAAAAAGAATAGGACTAAATTTGTTGTTAGTTTATTTAGGAAATTTATAATTATCTTTAGGGATAGGATTGTTAATTTACCACAACTACTAAAACAATTAGGATTAGATTTGTTGTTAACTTATTAAAGAAGTTTGTCATTATCTATAGGGTTGGGGTTGTTCATTTACCTTATAAATTGGCTTGATTTCATTGTTAAAAATAAGTAGAACATTAGTGAAACTAAACATGAGAACTTTCTCGTTCAATTCTTTCAAGAACTAACTCTTCATATGATGTTTAACCTATCTTATAACTACAAAATCCCTTCTTTTTTGGAGTACAATGTCCATATCCTTCTATACACCTTAGGTTCATGTTCCTCAAACATTGGGTCTAGGTCTTGCATAATTGAAATCTAATTTTGATTTCTTAGGATCTTATTTGAATTCCTTGTATATGTGGGGTCCTAAAGCCACATCTTTTATGGTTCACATTAGATGGTCTCATTATTTAGGAATTAAAATAGTCAAAACATATAATAAAAGGTAATCTAGACCAATCACACTATTTTTTGATGAAATTCAACAGATATAGCATACCAAAGATGTACAAATGAGCTTGTTGCAATGAATATAATGTTTGATAATGATACAAAAGTTAATTGTGAGATCATTATGCGTGAATGAGTCCTTGCAATGGAAAGAGAAGACTAGTTATCAAAAAATGAATAAATAGTCTCATTGTTTGGCAATCAAACTATTCAATACCTATAAAGAAAGCTAATCAAGATCAATGACTGATTTATTTGATGGAATTCAATGGGTTTAAAGTGCCAAAGGTGATAAGGGATTGAACCTCTACCACGAAAGTTAGCTCAAGAGTGGAGGTTTGACCCAACCCTTATAAACATCCCAAAGACCCCCTTAGGAACCGATATGAGACACATCATGCCCAACCCCTTTCAATTGCACATCCATGTGCTGCCTTAGTCGGTGATCAGCACGGTGGCAGGGAACCTTTGTACATGTGCCCACTTAACCCACTGTGGTTTGGCTCTGATACCACATGATAAGGGATTGAACTCTAACTCCACCATGAAAGCTAGCTCAAGAGTGGAGGTTTGACCCAACCCTTATAAACAACCCAAAGACCCCCGCAGGAACCACTGTGGGATACATCAAAAGGTGTACAAAATGCTTGTTCCATTGAATATGATATTTCACCATCATTTTGATCAAATGAGTCCATGCAATTAAAAGAGAAGTCTTGTTATCAAAAAATGAAGAGATAGTCTCATTGTTTGGGAATCAAACCATTCAATATAAGGAAAGTTGATGAAGATCAATGACTCATTTCCTTGATGGAATTTAATGGATATAGAATATCAAAGGTGTACAAAAGTGCTTGTTCCAATAAATAGAATGCTTTGTGTAGAAACAAAAGTTAATTTCACATCATTTTGTGTAAATGAGTCCCTATAATAAAGGAAGGATACTTGTTAGTTAGAAATGAAGAGATGGTGTCCTTATTTAGGAATTAAACTACTTAATAAGTATAGGAAAAGGTAATCTAGACCAATCACACCTCTTTTGATGTAATGCAATGGATTTAGAAAATCAAAGATGTAGAAACAAGCTTATTGCATTGAATATAATGTATCAAAAAAATGAAGAAATGATCTCATTGTTTGGGAATTAAACTATCCAATACCTCTAAAGGAAGCTAATAAGGATTAATGCCTCATTAAGTTAATGGAATTCAATAGATCTAGAGTACTAAAGAGGTACAAACGTGCTTGTTCCATTAAATATACTGCTTTATGTAGATGAAAATGTTAATTTCATTGTCATTTTGTGTAAATGAGCTTTTCAATGAAGGAAGAGCCTTGTTAGATAGAAATGAAGAGACATTGTCATTGTTCAAGAGTTGAAACACTTACATATAAGTAACAGTAATATAGACCAATCACACCTTTTTCTTTTTTTGATGAAATTCAATGGATTTAGAGTACCCCAAATGTATGTACGATCTTGTTGTGATAAATATAATATTTATTGTTGATATAAAGTTAATTATAAGATCATTTTATGTGGATAAGTCCTTTCAATGAAACTATTCAATACCTATAATGAAAGCCAACAAAGATCAATGACTCATTTACACAACATAATTTGATGGATTTAAACTACCAAAGGAGTACAAACATGCTTTTCTAATAAATATAATATTTTTTGTAGATATTAAAGTTAAGTTCACCATCATTTTGTGTAAATGGGTCCATACAATGAAAAGAGAAGTCTTGTTATCAAAAAATGAAGAGACTATCTCATTCAATAATTATAAGGCAAGCAAATAAAGATCAATGAGTCATTTGCTTGATGGAATTTAAAGGATTTAGAGTACTATTTAGGAATGGAGACACTTAATATAGGTAACTAGACCAATCACACATGTTTTAGATGAAATTCAATGGATTTAGAGCAAAGATGTCGAGACGAGCTTCTTGCAATGAATACAATGTTTGTTGTTGAGACAAAAGTTAATTTTGTGATCATTTTGTGTGAATGAGTCCTTGAAATGAAAAGAAAAGTCTTGTTATTGAAAAATGAAGAGATGGTCTCATTGTTCAAAAATTAAATCATTTGATGCCAATGGAGAATGCTAATAAAAATCAACTCATTTACTTGATGGAATTCAATAGATTTATAGGTATTGATGGACTTAAAGGGATTCAAAAGGTAATCTAGACTAATCACACCGATTTTTGATGGACTTGAATGGATTCAAAGTACTAAAGATGTAGAAACAAGCTTCTTACAATGAATACCATGATTGCTATTCACACAAAAGTTAATTTTGAGATTATTTTGTGTGAATGAGTCCTTGCAACAAAAGGAGAAGTCTTGTTATCAAAAGGTGAAGAGGTAGTTTCATTGTTCAAGAATTAAACCATTTAATACCTATAAGGAAAGCTAATGAAGATGAATGAGTCATTTTCTTGTTTGAATTCTATCAAAAAAAAAAAGGTGTGATTGGTTTACATTAGCTTATATGTATTGTTTGTTTCAATTCTTGAATCATGAGACTAGCTCTTCATTTATAGCTAACAATGTTGCTTCCTTTGTTACAAGGACTCTCATTTACATAGAAGGATGGTGAAATTGACTTTTGTGTCTCCACAAAACATTATATTCATTGGAGCAAGCACTTTAAACCCATCGAATTCCATTAAGTCAATGAGTCATTGCTCTTGGTTAGCTTTTCTTATAGGTATCGAATGGTTTAATTTCTCAAACAATGAGACCATCTCTTTATTTTTTTGATAACATGACTCTTTTATTGCAAGGATTCATTCACACAAAATGATCTTGTAATTAACATTTGTGTCAACAATAAGCATTATATTCTTTTCAACAATCTTGTTTATACATATTTAGTACTCTAAATCCATCAAATTCCTTCAAACAAAGCTTTGATTAATCTCAATTAGCATTTTTTATACCTATTGATTTTTTTAATTTCTCAATAATGAGGCCTTCTCTTCATTTCTAGCTAATAAGGCTCCTTACTTTGTTGTAAGGACTCATTTACACAAAATTAGGGTAAAATTAACTTTTGTGTTTGCACAAAAGTTATATTCATTGGAACAAACATGATTGTATACCTTTGGTACTCTAAATTTGGGTTCCTCTTCATCTTGGAAGCCAAAATTGGATAAAAGGGGATGGTAAGGCTAATTACAAGCCCAAGGCCAAATCTTACAAGAGTAACAAGGAGAAAGGTAATTCTAATTCCCAACCTAGTAAAAATAACGATGTTAAATGTTTAAGTATCTAGGAAGGGAACATATTGCATCTCAATGTTTAAATTAGTGTACCATGATGTTGCAGTGTAATGGTGATATTGAGATAGAAAGTGAGTCCGATGATGATTCCATGCCACCATTGAAAGATGTAAGTGATGGAAAGGAGTACCCAGTTGAGGGAGATGTGTTTGTGGCTAAATGAGCATTGGGTCAACAAGCCAAGAAAGATGATGAAGTGCAAAGAGATAATATCTTCCATACATAATGGCACATCAAAGATAAGGTATGCAACATGATCATTGATGGGAGTTGTTGTACAAATGTAGCTACTCTAGTTGAAAAGCTTAATTTACCTACCATGAAGCACCCAAAGCTATATAGGCTTCAATGGTTGAATGAATGTGGGGAGTTTAAGGTAAATAAGTAGTTATTGGTATCATTTACTATTAGGAGATATGCTAATGAGGTCTTGTGTGATGTTGTACCCATGCATGCTGGGCATATTTTGTTGGGAAGACAATCACAATGTGATCGACATGTAATGCATGATGGGTTTAAGAATAGGTACTCTTTTGTAATAATTGATAAACCCATTACTCAGGTACCTTTGAAACCTTGCCAAGTATATGATGATCAATTACGGAATAGAAAAAAGAGAGTGAAATGAAAAAAGAAAAAAGAAATTAAGGCTAAAAGGAGAAAAGAGGAAAAGAATGGAGAGAAAGGAGATAAGACTAAGAGAAAAGAAGAATGAGGGTAAGAGAGAAAAATTGAGAGTTTGTATGCAGAATAGAGTGAAGTTAAGAGAGGTTTCTATTCAAAATAGCCTATAATTGTACTTTTATGCAAAGAGGCTTATTTTAGTACTAATGAACTTAGCCCTTCTTTCTCTAGTGTTGTCATTTATCTTTTGTAGGAATTTGATGATGTTTTTCACAAACAACTAAGAGGCTTGCCACCTTTGAGGTGAATAGAACATTAGATTGAATTCATCCATGGTGTGATAATTCTAAATTGATTGGCATATAGAAGTCATTTTGAGGTGACAAAGGAGCTTCAAAGGCAAATTAATGAGCTCATGGCAAAGGGATTTATGAGGAAAAGCATGAGTCCATGTGCTGTTTTAGTATTACTTGTGCCTAAGAAGGATAGGACTTGGAGGATTAACAAAATTAAGCAAAAGATCCAAGATCTCAAGGCCCAAAAAACACAAGACCATCAACTGCTAGTGTCCTTACTAGACCTAGTTAACCTCAAAATACAGAGGTTCTAGATCAGCTAGAATCTTCTAAAGCCCAACAACTTGAAAGCCTTGAAAATAATGAATTCTTGTTTCTTTTAATAGAAATCACTACTCAAAAATGCCTTCTTAAAATCCATTTGAAAATTTCTAACCAATTTTCTTTGGAAACCATAACTTTAGTAGATACTGGTGCAGATCTTAAATGTATATAGGAAGGCCTTACACCTACCAAGTATTTTGAAAAAATGTTGGAAAGCCTAAAGTTTGCCATCAATCACAAGCTGTCTGGTGTCTAAGTTTGCCATCAAGGTATCAACATCCAAACTTCCTTTGTTCTTGTCAAAAACCTAAAGCAAAAGGTAATCCTTGGAAATCTCTTTCTCAATTTGATTAAGCCTTTTAAGTTTCTAATCAAGGAATACACACCACTATCCTTGATCATGGAATAATTGTTTCTTTGAATGCTTAATAGATCCTTAAATGATGCAAACCCAAACAACATGGCTTAGGGATCCAACATGCACAAGGAATCAAACAAAAACCTAAAAAAGCTAAATTAAATATCAATCATGCAAGACCTAGACCTAATGTTCAAGGAAACATGAACCAAAGGTATGGAAGAAGGACATGGATGCCACACTCCAAAAAAGAACAAATTTAGAATTGATAAGTTGGGTTGAATGCCACCAAAAGAGTTAGTTCTTAATAACTTTTTTAGTTCTTAAAAGAATTGACAGAGAAAATTCTCACTTTTATTTCACCAAATATTTTGCCTATTTATAGGAAGAATTAACAATCATAGAGAAACCCTAGAGATAAGGACAAACATCCTAAATAGGTTGACAACAAATCTACTCCTTTTTTTTTTTTTTTTTATGAGTTATTGTATTAACTCTTATGATCACTTAACATAGGACTATTCAGCATATTTATAAAATTAATAAAGCCTCGGTCCACATTAAGATATGATTTGTCACCATTTAGGCTTAAATTAGCTTTTCTGGCCCAAATTTCTTCAATTAGTCAGCTAAGTGCCTCTTTCATCCTTTGAGCTCTTGAATGTGATTGAAGAAATTTAGGCCAAAGAAGATAATTCAAGCTTGAAGGGCAACAATGCATACCTTAATGTGGGATAAAGGCTTCATTAATTTCATTGTAGAACTTAATGGACTAGGGTTATAATAAAATCCAATCCTAAATAAGAATTTGTTATAAAATAGGAGTTTATAATAAAATAAGAGTGTTCTTATTTTTTAATAGTTTATCATTGTCTTTATTTTTAGGTTTTTAAGGTTTTAAAATTAGCTTATAAATAGGCTTGATTTCATTGTTAAAAATAGCAAAACATTACTAAAAATGAAAGTGAGAATTTGTTTTCTTTTGTTCTTTCAAGAACTAAAGAACATATTTTAGTACAAATGAGCTTAACCCCTCTTTGCATAGTGATGTTTCTCTTTTGCAAGAATTTGGTGATGTTTTTCCTAAAGTATAAAATGATTTACCACCTTTTAAGGGGAATAGAACATCATATTGGAATCATCCATGGTGCAACAATTCCAAAGGATTCAACATTGCAAACTAGCAAACTTGTTAGTGTGAAATGAAGAGGAGGTCTCCTTATTCAAGAATTGAAACTTTCAAAACCTATAATCAAAATCTAATCATGATTAATGACTCCCTTGTTTGATGGAATCCAATGGATTGAAAGTATTAATTCCATGCAAACATGCTGATAGCAATGAATATAATGTTTGATGTAGATGCAAAAGTCAATTTTAAGATCATTTTGTGTGAAGCAGTCCTTGCAACAAGAGGAACCTTGTTAACAAGAAGTGAAGAGATTGTCTTGAAATTCAAAAATAATAAATTTCAATACTTGTAGGAAAATCTAAATCAAGATTATTAAGTCCTTTGTTTGATGGAATTCAATGAATTCAAAGTACTAAAGGTGTACAAATGTGCTTGTTACAATTAATATAATATTTAATGTTGACATGGTAGTTGAATTTAAGATCATTTTGTATGAATAAATCCTTGTAACAAAAGAAAGGACCTTGTTGGTAAGAAATTAAGAGACAATCTCATTATTGAAGAATTCAACCAATTTGTACTTAGAAATGAAGCTAACCATGATCAAGCACCCCTTTTGTTTGATGTAGTTCAATGGATCTAAAGTACAAATGTGCTTGTTCCAATGAATATAATGTTTGGTGTAAAGACAACAATTAATTTCAAGATTATTTTTGTGAATGAGTCCTTGCTACGCAATGAGAAGCTATGTTAGAAAGAAATGTTGAGTCAATCTCATTATTAAGCAATTGAACCACTCAATACCTACAAGAAAAGCTTGTCAAGATCAATGACTCCTTTGTTTGATGGAATTCAATGGATTTAGATTGCCAAGGGCATACAAACATGTTTATTGTAATGAAATTAATGTTTGGTGTTGACAAAAAAATTAATTTCCAAATCATTTTGTGTGAATGAGTCCTTTCTAGAATTGGAGGAGCCTTGTTAATAGGAAATGAGCCACTCAATATGAGTAAGAAAAGCAAATCAAGATAGGAAAAAAAAAAACTTGTTACAATGAATATAATGTTAGTGTGGATGCAAAAGTTAATTTCAAGATCATTTTGTGTGAAGGCTTCTTACAATGGAATAAGAAGTAATTTTAGCAATAGATGAAGTGATATTCTCACCTTTCATGTGATGAACCATTCCAACCATGTGAGAAAACCTAATCATGATCAATTATGCCTATGTTTGATGGACTTTAATGGATTCATACTACCAAAGTTGTATTGATGTGCTTGGTGCAAGGAATCTAATGTTTGGCATAGATATAAAAATTCATTTCATAATGATTATGTGTGAATAACTCCTTAGAATGAAAGAAGTTGGCTTCTCTGCAAGAAATGAAATGATAATCTAATCTTTCATGCAATGAACCATTCCAACCATTTATAAAAATCTAATCAAGATTAAGGACCTTTATGTTTAGTGGATTAAATTGATTTATTTAGACTACTAAAATTGTACTTTTGACCTGAGCAAGGAATCTAATGTTTGGTGTTGATACAAAATTTAATTTCATGATCATTTTGTCTAAAAGAGTCTTTGCAATGAAAAGAGAAACCATATTAGCATGAAATGAAGTAGGGTTTTATCCTTTAGGAATTGAACCATTCAATTCCTAAAAGAATAGCCTTTCAAGATCAAGACTCATGATCATTTTTTCTAAATGAGTCCTTTTAATGAAAGAGGAAGCCATATTAGCATGAAATGAAGTATAGGTCATACACTTCAAGATTCAACCATTCAATCCTTGGAAGAATAGCTAATGAAGATCAATGAGACCTTTGTTTGATAAACTTGAATGGATTGATTGCCAAAGGTGTATTCATGTGCATATCACAAAGAATCTAATGTTTGGTGTAGACAAAATGATTCATTTCAAAATCATTTGTCTTGATGAGTCCTGGCAACAAAAGGACAAGACTTGCTAGCAAGAAATTAAGTGGTGGTCTCATCTTTTACACAATTAACCATTCAAACCATACTAAAAAAGTTAATCAAGATCATTAAATCCTTTGGTGTATGGAATTCATTCAATTAAGTCTACCAAAGGTATATTGATGTCGTTGTCACAATGAATCTAAAATTTGGTGTAAAAAAGAGTTAATTTCATGTTTAATTTGTATAGGTGAGCCTTGCAACAAAAAGAGAAGCATTGCTAGTAAAAAATGAAGAGACAATATGATCTTTCAAATAATGAATCATTCAAACCATGTTAGAACACAAAATCAAGATCAATAACTTTTAGGTAATTAAACATTCAAACCATGAAAAAAAAAAAAAGCCATTGAATTCCATTGCACACCTTGGGTACTCTGAACCCATTGAATGATTTAATTCTTAAACAATGAGACCACCTCTTCATTTTAATAACAAAGCTTTTATTTTTGTTACAAGGACACATTTGCATAAAATCATCTCATAATTAACCTTTTGTCAACTGCAAACATTATGTTTTTTGTAGCAAGCTCATTTATACAACTTTGATACTCTCAATCCATGAAATTTCATTTAAAAGAGCTGTGGTTGGCCAAGATTACCTTTCTTTTTAAACATATTGAGTGTTTTAATTGGTGAATAATGAGACAGTCTCTTCATTTCTAATCAACAGGGCTTTTTCCTTTGTTGCAAGGACTCATTTGCACAAAATGATGGTGAAATTAACTTTTGTACCTATACAAAACATTGTGTTCATTGAAACATGTTCATTTTCACACCTTTAAGACATTAAACCCATTGAATTCCATCAAGTAAATGAGCCACTGATCAAGATTAGCTTCCCTTAATAATGAGACTCTCTCCATTTTTTTTATAACAAGACTTCTTTTTTTTGTTACATGGACTCATTCACATAAAAAATGATCTCATAATTAACTTTTGTGTCATCAAACATTATATTCAATGCCATAAGCTTGTTTGTAACTCTTTAGTACTCTAAATCAGTTGAGTTCCATCAAAAAAAGGTGTAATTTATCTAGATTGCCTTTTCTTATATGTATTGAGTGTTTCAATTATTGAATAATGAGATCGTCTCTTCATTTCCAGTTAAAAACATATGTTCTTTTGTTTTAAGGACTCATTTACGAAAAATGATGTTGAAATTAACTTTTGTGCCCACACAAACATTATATTCAATGGAACAAGCATGTTTGGACACCTTTAGTACTCTAAATCCATTGAATTATATCAAATAAACGAATCATTGATCTTGACTAACTTTCCTTAAAGATATTGAATAGTTTAATTTTTGAACAAGGAGACCATCTCTTCAATTTTTTATAACAAGGCACCATTTCTTTGTTGCAGGGATTTATTCACACAAAATGATCTTGTAATTAACAAATTACAACAAACTTGTTTGTACATCTTTGATACTCTAAACCCATTGAATTCTATCAAAAAAAAAAAAAAAGAAAAAGATTGTAATTGGTCTAGATAACCTTTTCATATATCCATTAAGTGTTTCAATTGCTAAATAATGAGACCATCTCTTCATTTCAAACAAACAAGGCTCCTTCTTTCATTACTAATGAGATCCATGGAGGATCTGATGCATGGAGGGCTTCTAAAGATCCATTGAGCATTCAAGAAGGGCCAATCACATGTTCAAGTGCTAAATAGAATAAAGAAGCACTCAGTGGATTATTGAAGAAATTTCAATTGTTGAATAATGAGACCATCTCTTCATTTCAAACAAACAAGGCTCCTTCTTTCATTACTAATGAGATCCATGGAGGATCTGATGCATGGAGGGCTTCTAAAGATCCATTGAGCATTCAAGAAGGGCCAATCACATGTTCAAGTGCTAAATAGAATAAAGAAGCACTCAGTGGATTATTGAAGAAATTTCAATTGTTGAATAATGAGACCATCTCTTCATTTCAAACAAACAAGGCTCCTTCTTTCATTACTAATGAGATCCATGGAGCAGCTGATGCATGGAGGGCTTTTAAAGATCCATTGAGCATTCAAGAAGGGCTAATCACATGTTCAAGTGCTAAATTGATGAAAGAAGCACTCAGTGGATTATTTAAGAAATTTCAATTGTTAAATAATGAGACCATCTCTTTACTTCAAACAAACAAGGCTCCTTCTTTAATTACTAATGAGATCCATGGAGGGCTTCTAAAGATCCATTGAGCATTCAAGGAGGGCCAATCACATGTTCAAGTGCTAAATAGATGAAAGAAGCACTCAAAGGATTATTGAAGAAATTTGGGTCAAAGAAGCTAATTCAAGCTTGAAGGGCAACAAAACATATCATAATGAGGCTCAAGACTTTATTAATTGAATGTTGAATGGCCTAATGTCTTAATTGTAAGGAATTTTGTAACAACTCCTAAAACAAATGGGAGTAGATTTGTTGTTAGCTTATTTACGAAATAAAATTTTCTCCATTAGTTCTTTCATAAACTAAAGAAGTTATCAAGAACTAACTCTTCATGTGGCATTTAACTCAACTTATCAATACCAAATTTTTTCTTTTCTCATGTGTGATATATGTATCCTTTCTTTATACCTCAAGATCATTTTACTTGAACATTGGGTCTAGGTCTTACATGATTGAAAACTAATTTTGCTTTCTTGGGTTCTTGTTTGATTCCTTATGCATGTTGGGTCCCCAAGCCACATGTTTTTGGGTCCACATCAAATAGTGTCAGAGCTTGAGGGCTTAAATTAGGTTTATTTATCTAAATTTGAGTTTTTCTTTTGTTCTTCTTAGCCTCATTCTAAAACCTCTTTTTCTTTAAATCTGTAGACCCTAGTTTATTTTTTTTTTTTAGTAAGCAAACCCTAGTTTATCTTTTCTGGTCTTTAAATCCTTGTAAAATGAAACAATGATCAATGTTCTTTGTTGCAATGAACAATTGTATTATGTGAAGTAAATCCATGCAACAATTGTTTACTTCTTTGTATTAATAGGTTTTATATTAAGTGAAGTCATCCAATTTGTTTTTCCAATGAAATGTAAAGTCTTATCTTGGAAAATTAATGAGGCAATCTCATTGTTCAAAAATTAAACCATTCAATACCTATAAGGAAAGCTAAAAAGGATCAATGACTCATTTTACTTGGTGGAACTCAATTGGTATAAAGTACCAAAGGTGTGCACATGTGCTTGTTTAAATTAATATAATATTTTGAGTAGACACAAATGTGCTTATATGTATTGGGTGTTTCAATTCCTAAATAATGAGACTATCTCTTCATTTTTAACTTACAAAGCTTCTTCTTTCATTCTAAACACTGATTTACAAAACATATGTATAAGAAATGGTAAGGTAGACAAATCACACCATTTTTTAATGGAATTCAATGGATTTAAAGTACCAAAAATGTACAAACGAGCTTGTTGCAATGGATATAATATTTGTTGTTTAAACAAAATTAAATTATGAGATCATTTTGCATGAATGAGTCCTTGGAATGATGGAAGGGGCCTTCTTAGCTAGAAATGAAAAGATGGGCTCATTCAAAAAAGTAAACCATTTAATACCTGTAAGGAAAGCTAATTAAGATCTGTGATTCAATTTGCTTGATGGAATTCAATGTGTATAGAGTACCAAAGTTGTTCAAACATGCTTGTTCTAATGATTACAATGTTTTGTGTAGATATAAATGTGCTTATATGTATTAGGTGTTTCAATTCTTGAATAATGAGACTGACTCTTGATTACAAACTAACAAAGCTCCTACTTTCATTGCAAGCACTTATTTACACAAAAATATTTAAAGAAATGGTAGTCTTGGCTAGCCACACCATTTTTTGATGGAATTCAATGGATTTAGGGCACCAAAGATGTACAAATAACATTGTTGCAATGAATATAATGCTTTGTGTGGACAAAAATGGCAATTTCACCATCCTTTTATGTAAGTTTGTTGTTCAAGTGAAATGTGACATCTTGTCATGAAAAATTGAAGAGATTGTCTCATTCTTCAAGTATTAGGCCTTTCAATACCTATAAGAAAAACTAATAAAGATCAATGATTCATTTTACTTGATGGAATTTGATGGGTACATAGTACCAAAGGTGTGCAAATGTGCTTGCTCCAATGAATATAATGTTTTAAGTGAGCACAAACTTGCTAATATAAATTGAATGTTTCAATTCCTAAATAATGAGACTATCTCTTTATTTCTAGCTAAAAAAAGCTCCTTCTTTTATTGGAAGCACTCATTTACACAAAACATGCATAAGAAATGGTAATCCAGACTGATCACACCATTTTGTTTATAGAATTCAATGGATTTAGTGTACCAAGGATGTTGCAATGAATATAATGTTTTTAAATGCCACAAAAGTTAATTACGAGATCTATTTGTGTGAATCAGTCCTTGCAATGAAGGAAGAAGGCCTGTTAGCTAGAAATTAAGAGATGATTTGAAAGACTCAATATGTATTTGAAAAGGTAATCTAGACCAATCACACCTTTTTTTTTTTTGGATGAAATTCAATGGATTTGGAGTACCAATCAAGCTTTTTGCAATGGATATAATGTTTTATGTGGATATAAATGTTAATTTCAGTATCATTTTGTGTAAATTTGTCCTTCCAATGAAAAGTGAAGTCTTGTCATGAAAAATTAAGGAGTCATTTGCATTGTTTAGAAATTAAACCATTCAATCCCTATAAAAGCTAATAAAGATCAATGAATCATTTCACTTAATGGAATTCAATGGGGACATAATACCAAAGTTGTGCAATTGTGCTTGTTCCAATGAATATAATGTTTTATGTAGATAGAAATGTGCTTATATATATTGAGTGTTTCAATTCCTAAATAATGAGACTACCTTTTCATTTCAAACTAACAAAGCTCCTTCTTTTGTTGCAAGCACCCATTTACACAAAATATGTAAAAGAAATGGTAATATAGGCCAATCACACCATTTTTTGATGGAATTCAATAGATTTTGATTTCCAAAGACGTACAAATGAGCTTATTACAATGAATACAACATTTTTTGTTGACCCAAATGTTAATTTCACCATCATCATCTATAAATTTGTCCTTCCAATAAAATGTCATGTCTTATCATGTAAAATTGAAGTGACAATCTCATTATTTGGGAACCAAACCAATAAATACCTATAAGAAAAACTAATAAAGAATAAACACTCATTTTTTACTTGATGGAATTCAATGGGTACAAAGTACCAATGTTTTGCAAGTGTGCTTGTTCCAATGATAGTAATGTTTTGTGTAAACACAAATGTGCTTTTTGGTATTGAGTGTTTCAATTCCCAAATAATAAGATCGTCTCTTCATTTCAGACTAACAAAGCTCCTTATTTCATTGCAAGCACTCATTTACACAAAATATGTATAAGAAATGGTAATTTGGACCAATCACACCATTTTTTTAATAGAATTCAATGGATTTAGTGTACCAAGGATGTATAAATGAGCCTGTTGCATTGAATATAGTGTATGTTGTTGACACTGAAGTGAATTAAGAGATTATTTTGTGTGAATTAGTCCTTGCAATGATGAAAGGGTCCTTGTTAACTAGAAAAGAAGAGATAGTCTCATTCAAGAAATGAAACACCAAATATGTATTTGAAAAGGTAATTTAGACCAATGAAACCTTTTTTTATTGAAATTCAATGGATTTAGAGGACCTAAGAGGTACCAACAAACTTGTTGCAATGAATATAATATTTTGTGTAGACACAAATGTTAATTTCACTATCATTTTGTGTAAATTTGTCCTGCCAATGAAAAGTGAAGTCTTATCATGAGAAATTGAGGAGATTATCTTATTGTTGGAATTAAAGAATTCAATACCTATAAGGAAAGGTGAAAAAGATCAATGACTCATTTCACTTTATGGAATTCAATAAGTACAAAGTACCAAAGGTGTGCAAACATGCTTGTTCCAATGAATGTAATATTTTGGGTAGAAACAAATGTGCTTATATGTATTGAGTGTTTCAATTCCTAAATAATGAGACTATCACTTTATTTCAAACTAACAAAGCTTTATTATTCATTACAAGCACCAATTTACAAAAAATATGTATAAAAAGTGGTAATCAAGACCTATCACACTCTTTTTTTTTTGGATGAAATTCAATGGATTTAGAGAACCAAAGAGGAAGAAATGAGATTGTTGCAATGAATACAATGTTTTATGTAGACACAATAGTTAATTTAACTATCTTTTTATTGTAAATTTGTTCTTTTGATGAAAAGTGAAGTCTTGTCATGAAAAATTAAAGAGATGGTCTCATTGTTTAGGAATTAAATAATTCAATGCCTTTAAGGAAAGATAATAAAGACTAATGACTAATTTTACTTGACGGAATTCGATGGGTACAGAATATCAAAGTTGCAAAAACTTGCTTGTCCCAAAGAATATAAGGTTTTGTGTAGACACAAATGTGCTTATACATATCAATTATTTCAATTCTTGAATAATGAGCTTGTTTCTTCATTTGATGGAAGTGCTCATTTTCACAAAATATGAATAAGAAATGATTATCTATACCAATCACACCAGTTTTTGATTGAATTCACCAAAGATGTACAAACAAGCTTGGTTCAATGAATAAAATGTTTTATGTTGACACAAATGTTAATTTCATCATCTTTTTGTGTAAATTTGTCCTTCCAATGATAAGAGAAGTCTTGTTATGAAAAATTAAAGAGGCAATCTCATTATTCAGGAATTAAACCATTCAATACTAGAAAGGAAAGCTAATAAAGGCCAATAACTCATTTTACTTGATGGAATTCAATGGGTATAGAGTACCAAAGGTGTGCAAATGTGCTTATTCCAATGATTATAAGGTTTTGTGTAGGCATAAATATACTTAGACATATTATGTATTTCAATTCCTAAATAATGAGATTGTTTCTTTATTTGTTAACTAACAAAGCTCCTTCATCCACTCATTTATGCAAAATATGTATAGGAAATTATCATCTAGACCAATCACACCATTTTTTGATGGAATTCAATGGATTTAGTGTCCCAGAGATTACAAATGAGCTGATTGCAATGAATATAATGTTATGGACCCAAATGTTAATTATGAGGTCATTTTGTGTGAATGAGTCCTTGAAATGAATGAAAGAGTCTTGTTAGCTAGAAACAAAGTGATTATCCCATTTAGAAATTGAAACACTAAAAATGTATTTGAAAAGGTAATGTAGATGAATCACACTGTTTTTTTCTTTAATTATGAAATTCATGAATTTAAAGTATGAAAGATTTACAAACAAACTTGTTGCAATGAATATCATGTTTTGAGTAGACAAAATTGTTAATTTCATCACCATTTTTTGTAAATTTGTCCTTTTAATGGTAAGAGAAGTCTTGTTATGAAAAATTGAACATGCTATCTCATTGCTTAGGAATTAAACCATTCAATACATGTTAGGAAAGCTAATAAAGATCAATGACTCATTTTACATGATGGAATTCAATGGATGCATAGTACCAAAGTGTTCAAATAGGCATGGTTATAAGGTTTTATGTAGACATAAACATGTTTATATGTATTAAGTGTTTCAATTCCTAAATAATGAGACTAACTCTTCATTTGTAACTAACAAAGTTCCTTCTTTTGTTGCAATCAGTCATTTACACAAATTATGTAGAAGAAATGGTAGTCTAGACCAATCACACTATTTTTTGATGGAATTCAATGGATTTAGTGTACCAAAGATATACAAACAACCTTGTTGCAATGAATATAATGTTTGTTGCTGACATAAAAGTTAATTATAAGATCATTTTGATTGAACCAGCCCTTGCAACAAAGGAAGGAGCCTTGTTAGCTGGAAAAGAAGAGATTGTCTCATTTAGGAATTAAAAAACTAAATACATATTTGAAAAGGTAATCTAAACCAATCACATTTTTTTTTTTGATGAAATTCAATGCATTTAAGTGCCAAAGATGTACAAATGAGTTTGTAGCAATGAATATAATATTTTATGTAAACAAAAATGTTGATTTCATCATCATTTAGTGTAAATTTGTGCTTGAAATAAAAAGAGAAATCTTGTTATGAAAAATTGAACAAACATTCTCATTGTTCAAGAATTGAACCATTCAATACTTATAAGGAAAGGGGTCCAAACATGCTTTGTTCCATTGAAAGTAATGTTTTGAGAAGACACAAAATTAGTGCTTCAATTCCTGAATAATGAGAACATCTCTTTATTTCTAACTAATGAGAATGAATAATGTATTGAGTTCTTCTTTCATTGCAAGCACTCATTTACACAAAAAATTGAATCAAAAATGGTAATTTAGACCAATCACACCAATTTTTGATGGAATTCGATGGATATAGAGTACCAAAGATTTACAAACAAGCTTTTTTGCTATTATTAGAATGTTTTGTGTAAATACAAATGTTAATTTCATCATCATTTTGTGTAAATTTGTCCTTCCAATGATAAGAAAATTCTTGTTATGAAAAATTGGCTTAGGAATTAAACCATTCAATACTTGTAATTGATCAATGACTCATTTTACTTGATGGAATTCATTGGATTTAGTGAACAAAAAATGTACAAATGAGCTTGTTGTAATAAATATAATGTTTATTGTGGACACAAAAGTTAATTTTGAGATCATTTTGTGTGAATTAGTCCTTGTAATGAAGAAACAAGTCTTATTTGCTAAAAATGAAGAGACGGTCTCATTTAGGAATTGAAAAGCTCAGTACATATTTGAAAGGTAATCTAGACCAATCAAACCCTTTTTTTGACGAAATTCAATGGATTTAAAGTACAAAAGAGGTATAAACAAGCTTGTTGAAATGAATATAATGCTTTATGTAGACACTAATGGTAATTTCACCATCATTTTGTGTAAATTTGTCCTTTAATGAAAGGAGAAGTCTTATGATAAAAATTGAAGTGATAGTCTCATTGTTCCGGCAATAAACCATTCAATACCTATAATGAATTCTAATAAAGGTCACTGATGTATTTTACTTTATTGAATTTAATGGATTTTGTGTACCAAATATGTACAAACAAGCTTGTTTTAATGAATATAATGTTTGTTGTTGACACAAAATTCAATTGCAAATTCATTTTGTGTGAATGAGTCCTTGTAACGAAGGAACAAGAACCAGTCTTGTTTGCTAGAAATGAAGGTCTCATTCAGGAATTGAAAAACTTCATACATATTTGAAAGGTAATCTAGACCAATCAAATCTTCTTTTTTTTTTTATGAAATTCAATGGATTTAGAGTATAAAAGATATATAAACAAGCTTGTTGCAATGAATATAATATTTTATGTAGACACTAATGGTAATTTCACCATCATTTTATGATAAAAATTGCAGTGATAATCTCATTGTTCAAGTAGTAAATCATTCAATACCTATAATGAATTCTAATAAAGGTCAACGATGCTTTTTACTTGATTGAATTCAATGGGTATATAGTATCAAAGGTGTCCAAATGTGCTTGTTCAGATGCAAAAATTAATTTCACCATTATTTTGTCAAAATTAGTCCTTGTGACAAAGGCAAGAGCCTTGTTAGTTAGAAAGGAAGAGATAGTCTCATAATTCAAGAATATAATGAGATAGAGGAAAAGGTAAAGTGTTATTTTACTCTTCTAAAAATACCTTAAAAGGAAAATGTTTTTTTTTATGACCTTTAATCAAGGACAACAAAAACTTTGGCATCAAAGGTATAAAAAATATATTAAAAAAATGGGTATTGTTGATTTTTTTTACTTAAATTCAAAATATTTATAATATTCAATGAAAACCTTTTCTTAATTTTTTGGCCTCAAAAAACTGCCTAATCCTTGAAAATGCTTACCAAGAGTATTTCACCAAAAAGGGAAAAAGGGTTAATAATATTTTTGCCCTCCTGCATTAAATTTTTCTTTAAAAATTAAAGAAAGTGAGGTTATAGATTTTCCTTGTAAGGCTAAAGTTATGGCCAGTGTTGTAATATAGTAAGTCAATTGTACTAATTTGTACCTTAATTGGTAGGCTCTCAATTGATTAAAATGGAGAAAAAAGTCAAAGAAATATTTCACAAATGAGACTGTATTCCTAAGCCTCTAGTCAAATTAGAAGTAAAAAAGAAAAAGGGTTTTATTTAAACCCCTATCATTTAAAGATATTAACTATAATATGACCAACAGTAGTTCTAAAAAATTAGAACTAGTGGAGGAAATAGTTAAACAACTTAAAAGCCTTGGTCTAAAAGATAAAGAAGCTATTGTTCTGGAAAAAAAAAAAGATTAAATATAACAATAAAGGTGAAAATATCAAAGAAGAGTTTGAAGAGTTAGATCAACTTCAACAAATGTTCTTATTAGAACAAGAACCATTTGAGAGTAATCCTTCTCATACAAAGGAACCTCTTTCTATTAATAAAATAACCATTAATAAGGTTCCTACTATGTTATGCTATCCAAGATCAATACATGTTGACCTCTTATTGGAAGAACAATTAGAGTATAATTATGTTCAATATGATGGTAGTAGTATAGTTGAATGGAATCTCAATGGTGTGATTGAACATCAGATTCTAATTTTGTTGCATCACATGATGATGCTTGTAACTGCTACCAAAACAAAGAGTAATTCTGAACCTCATTTTGCTAAAATCATAAATCAAGTGGGTTTACTAAATAGCTTAAACATTGGTGGGATTTTTATTTATCTAATAAGGTACAAAATCAAATTTTTTCTGCTACAAAATCCAAAGTAGAATACTAATCTCTAATTGTGTTAATACACTAATTTATACAATCACCAATCATTTTATTGGTACTACCATTTTGTTTATAGACAGACTTATGAGCAACTCATTAATTTGAGATGTCCTAACTTGTCTCTTTTTAAGCAGTAAAATGATGTATCTTTCTCTAAGGTCTTTACTTGAGAAGACAATCAAAATATCTTCTAGAAAAAAAAATTTCTCTCTAGGTCACCTACCTTATTTGTGGAGAGAGTTAAAAATAAGCTTAAAGCCAATAATTCTACAATAATCAATTATAATCACCTCACCTATGGTGAACTAGCTGCTAAAGTAGTCACTAAAGGAATTAAACTCTGTAATGAAATTAAACTACATAAGTAGTTGCATAAAGAGAAATCTCAAGGGAAAAGGGCTTTGGGTAGTTTTTGCAAGCAATGCATAACCCAATAAACCAAAAAAGAAAGGTTACCAACCTTATGTGAAATGAAAGACTTCTTATGAGAAGAGAGGAATATAACAAAGAAAATGCCTGTAAAGCCAAAACCAAAGAAAACAATTGTTTGCTATAAATGTGGCAAAATAGGGCATTATTCAAATAAGTGCAAAACAAAGCAAAAAATTCAAGAGTTAACTCTTGATGATGGTTTAAAAAAAATTTTACTACACATTTTCTTAGTAAAAGGTGATTGTAATGAATCAAATTTAGTAATTGAAGTTGTTGAAGAAGATAATTCTTTTGAGTCTAATTTAGACACTAGTTAGAGAGGAAAATGTGATCCCTATTAGCTATGGGTAAATATAATGGCTTATTAGTCTTAACAAAAGTAGATAACATCACTTTGGATCTTATTGACAAAATTCCATTTTTTCATTTAGCAAAAGATCATATGCTAGTTTTAGCTAACAAATTGCTGAAATAGAAGAAAGTTATGAACAAAAGATTTAATGCTTAATTAGCATTTACTCTTGTTTATATTGATGATGTATTGTTTTTTCCTAATACCATTGAATAACATTCTAAGCATTTAAATATTTTTTTAAATATCATGAAATGCGTAGGTCTAGTTGCTCTTTCTAAAAAAATGAAGTTATTTCAAAACAAGATTTGCTTCCTTTGTCACTTCATTAAAAATGGAATTATTATGCCCATAAATCAAGTAATTGAGTTGCCTCTAAATTTCCTGATGAAATTAGGGACAATTAACAATTACAATGCTTTTGGAAGTTTAAATTGTCTTTCAAAATTTTATAAAGAGTTAGCTTATGATGATAAACCCTTATTTGAAAGGCTTAAAAGGAATCCTCTAAACTAGATGGATCACTATAACTTTCCTGTTATTAAAGCATAAGAATCATATTAAAGCTAAATAAGAACTGAAGAAAGCTAAATCATATTTAAATCATGCAAGACCTAGACCTAATGTTCAAGGAACATAAACCTAGGGTATAAGTAAGGATATAGATGCCACACTCCAACGAAGAAGGGATTTGGGAGTGATAAGTTAGGTTAAACACTGTAGGAAGAGTTCTTCATAAATTCATTAGTTTTTCAAATAAATCAATGGAGAAAAATTTCACTAATGTTATGCACTTTTTAACAATAAAATCAAGCTTATTTATAGGCTAAATTAATAACCTCAAAAACCCAAAAAATAAAGTTAGTTGTAAAGAATAGAAGATCTCTTTATTCTGGAATTAAATCACTTAATATAGATAATAATAGCTAATTTAGACTGATTGCACCTTTATTTGATGCAATTCAATGGACTTAGTGTACTGACAATGTAGAAATGAGCTTCATACAATCAATACAATGCTTATAGTTAACAAAAATTTAATTTTGAGATCATTTTGTGTGAATGAGTCCTTACAATGAAAAGAGAAGCCATGTTGTCAAAAAATCAAGAGGTGTTCTCATTGTATGAGAATTAAACCATTCAACATTTGTAAGGAAAGCTAATCAAGATCAATGACTCATTTACTTGATATAATTCAATGGGTTTAGTGTATTAAAGGTGTGTAAATTGCTTGTTCCAAATAATATAATTTTTTTTTTTGACAACACAAAAGTTAATGTCACCATCATTTTGTGTAAATGAGTCATTGCAACAAAGGACCCTTCTTAGTTAGAAATGAAGTGATTGTCTCATTATTTAGTAATTGAAACACTCTCTATGTATAAAAAAATGGCAATCTAGACCAATCGCACTTTTTTTTGATGGACTGATGGATTTAGGGCACCAAAAATGAAGAAATGACCTTGTTACAAGGAATATAATGTTTGTTGTTGACCCAAAAGCTAATGAGTCTTGTACCAAAAAGGGAAGTCTTATCATCAAAAAAATGAAAAGATAGGCTAATTGTTTAGGAATTATATCATTCAATGCCTATAAGGACAACTTATGAAGATCAATGACTCATTTACTTGATGGAATTCAAAGGTTCAAATCAACAAACACTCAATACATACGAGAAAAGCTAATCAAGACCAATCAAACATTTTTTTTAATGAAATTCAATCAATTTAGGACACTAAAGATGTACAAATGAGCTTGTTGTGCTGAATATAATGTTTGTTGTAAATACAAAAGTTAATTATGAGATTATTTTATGGGAATGAGTCCTTGTAACGAAAAGAGAAGCATTGTTATCAAAAAATGAAGAAGTAATGTCATTGTTCAGGAATAAAACTATTCTATACTTGCAAGGAAAGCTAATCAAGATTAATAACTCATTTGCTTGATGGAATTCAATGCATTCAGATACCAAGGGCACTTAAATGTGCTTGTTTTAATTAATATTATGTTTCGTGTTGACACAAAAGTTAATTTCATTATGATTTTGTGTGAAGGAGTCCTTGCAATAAAGGAAGGAACATTGTTAGCTAGAAAAGAAGAGACAGTCTCATTATTTAGCAATTAAATCACTCAATTAGTATAATAAAAGTTAATCTGGACCAATCACACCTATTTTTGATGGAATTCAATGGATTTGGAGCACCAAAAATGTACAAACGAGCTTGTTGCAATGAATAGAATGCTTGTTGTTAGCACAAAAGTTAATTATGAGATCATTTTGTGGTAATCAGCCCTTGCAATGGAAAGAGAAGTTTTGCTATCAAAAAATGAAATGGACTCATTGTTTAAGAATTAAACCATTCAATACTTAAAAGGAACACTAATTAAGATTAATGACTTATTTACTTGATGGAATTCAATGGGTTTAGAGTACAAAAGGTGTGAAAATGTGCTTGGTCCAATGAGTATAATGTTTAGTGTAGACACAAAAATTAATTTGACCATCATTTTGTATAACTAAGTCCTTGTAATGAAGTGGGGAGCTTTATTAATTAGAAATGAAGAGATAGTGTCATTATTCTAGAATTGAAACACATAATGCATATGAGAAAAGATAATTTAGATGAACCACATCTTTTTTTTATATTGGAATTCATTAGATTTAGAGTACCAAAGTTGTACAAACGAGCTTCTACTTATAATTCAAGCTTAAAGGGTAGTAAAGCATATCTTAATGCAGGCCAAGGCTCTATTAATTTGATTGGAGTGCTTAATAGGATAGCATTACAATAAGATTCACTCCTAAATAGGAGTTTCTTTTAATAAAATACATGTCTATAATAAAATAGGAGTGTTTTTATTTTAGGAGTTTATCATTATTTTTATTTTTAGAGATTTTAAGGTTGTTAATTCAGCCACATTTTATCACCTCTTTTCTTTTAATCTACAAACACTAGCTTTTCCTTTATTTTTGTCTACAAACCTTAGGTTGCTAGCCACATTCTATAGAGGCTTTATTTCCTTATTTTTTTTCTAATTCCTATAATGATTTGGATATAATCAATCTTTTTTCTTGTTTGATTTGCAATTTAATCTTAATGTGATTTTGTTTTTATTCTAATTTGATAGAATTAGTTGGTTATAAGGTGACTTTAATTTTGCTTGATTTGTTCAATAAAGGAATGAGAGAGAAAAGCCAAATTTATATAGTGTGCAAACACAAGAGTGATTATCATACAATGAGGGAGTGGAATGAAACATGTGATAGAGTGCATGTTCCCAGCATTTTTTTTATGCAAGTGATGATTTGGGACATCTTTTTAAGGGGGCAAAAATGATGAGATCCATGAAGGAACTGATGAATGGAGGGCTTTTAAGGGTAGCAAAGCACATCTTAATGTAAGTCAAGGCTTTATTAATTTCATTAGAGTACTCAATAGGCTAAGGTTACAATAAAATTCACTCCTAAATTGAAGTTTGTTATAAAATAAGAGTTTATAATAAACTTAGTGATACAAACTCCGATTATATGTAAACGGAACCCAATACCAATGTTGGTATAGGATCGTTCTAACAAGGGTTAAGGGATTTGGAGTTCTGACCCAATGATTATAAACAACCAAGAACCAGAATTATAAGATTTAGATGCCACTCCTAACAACAACAATGTTGAAGAAGATAAGTTTATTGAACCAACACACTCAAGTATGAAAGTTCAGAATTAGTTCTCAAACAACCAGAGAAAATAGCTTATACATTCATGAAAAAATTGGGTTGCCCCCTTCAACCACCCTTTCTGCCCTTTTTATATGCTAACCCCCAAAACCCCTAGCTAATAAGATGGGCTTATTAAGGAAATTCATTCAACCCACTACATAACAATATAACTCATGAACATAATCCATTTAAATGCCCAAACATGGGCTCCCAAATCCAACTTCCTTCCTAAGGCCATGGTTCTCAAATTCCTCCATAGATAACATATTTGCAAGCCCTGGTGAAGCCTCTATCGTCCTTAACTTGTACCTAGCAACTTCTTGATAGTAAATGTCACATAACAAGTTGTTGAGAGCTTCCTTTATTTTCTTTGACCTTGCCCTTGTCATTGGTCCTCCAAGGTTTTATAAAGCATTAACTCCCTTGTTGATTTGAGCTGGTACAATATGGCTTCCATCATTCCCGCTCTCCTCAAAATGATTTGTCCTCAAATCAGCACCTACATCATCAAAGAGAAAAGGAGAAAGTTTTTAAAATACTTGAAGGGGCAAGGTAAGTTGAATAGGAAACATGCAAAATGGGTTGAGTTTATTGAAACTTTTCCTTATGTAATTCAATACAAATCAGGTAAGGAAAATGTTGTTGCTGACACATTGTCACATAAGTACACATTGATTAGCATTTTGAATGTTAAGTTGTTGGGGTTTGAGCACATTATTGATTTGTATGCTAATGATGCTGACTTTAGTAACGTATATGCTGCATGTGAGAAAGTTACCTTTGGTAAGTTCTATGGACATGAGGGGTATTTATTTTAAGTAAATAAGCTTTGTATTCCTCAAGGGTCTATGAGAGCATTACTTGTGAGAGAAACTCATAGGGGTGGTTTAATAGGACATTTTGGCATTCAAAAGACTTTTGATGTTTTAAATGAACATTTCTTTTGGCCACATATGAAAAGGGATGTTGAAAGAGTTTGTGTCAAGTGTATTACCTGTAGACAAGCTAAGTCTAGGGTTTTGCCCCATGGTAAGTATATGCCCTTAGAAATTCCTTGTGAACCTTGGACCAACATTTCTATGGATTTTATTCTGGGGTTACCTAGGTCCAAGAAGGGCCGAGATTGTATTTTTGTTGTAGTTGATAGGTTTTCAAAGATGGCACATTTCATTGCTTGCACCAAAACGGATGATGCCACACACATTGCAAACTTATATTTTAGAGAGATTGTTCGCTTACATGGAGTGCTAAAGAGTATTGTATCAGATTGTGATGCAAAATTTTTGAGCCATTTTTAGAAGACATTATGGGGTAAGCTTGGAACAAGGTTCTTGTTTTCTACAACTTGCCATCTACAAATTAAAGGGCATAACTAACCATTCATACAAACCATGCTTGGTCTTGAATGCAGTTTTCCATTCATCTCCTTCCCTCATCCTAATTTGATGATACCCACTCTTAAGGTCAATTTTAGAGAAGTAACAAGCACCATGTAATTCATCTAGCATATTAGCAAACCTGGGTATAGGATGTCGATACTTAATTGTTATTTTGTTGATAGCTCTACAATTGACACACATCCTCCAAAATCTATCTTTCTTTGGCACAAGCAACATTGGCACTGCACATAGAGTCATGCTCTCCCTTACATGTCCCTTCCTCATGAACTCATTAACTTGCCTCTAAAGCTCCTTTGTCTCCTTAGGATTACTTCTATACACTGGCTTATTGGGAATGGGAGCTCCCTAAATAAGATCAATGTGATGTTCAATCCTTCTCCTTGGTGGTAAACCATTTGGGATCTTCTTAGGGAATACATCATTATAATCCTGCAACAAAGATGAAATAGCATTAGGCAAAGATGAACTAAGGTTAGTGTTAGAGAAATAAGAATCCTTGTAAAGAATCAAGATCATTTGTTGCCTAGCTTGGAAGGCAACCCTTACATCTACTCCTTTTGCAAACACACTCACTTGTTTTCTTTCATCTTCACTCTTATGAACCTGACCACTCTTATACTTAGCACTCTCAAATGCATTTACCTTGTTTTTCTCTCCTTCACTTTCTTTTCTCTCGACTCTCTCTTTCTTTTCACTCCTCCTCTTTTGCTCACTTTCATAAAGTCTCACTTAGTCTTCATACACTTGTTTTAGAGTCAATGGAACAAGTGTAAATGGTTTTCCATCCATGGTGAAAGAATAGCGGTTCTTGTAACCATCATGCAAAACTTTTCTATCAAATTGCCAAGGATGGCCCAATAACAAATGCCCAGCCTACATAGGTACAACATCACAAAACAACTCATCCTTATATCTACCAATGGAAAATGGAACCACAACTTGTTTAATCACTTTCACCACTCCATTGCCATTCAACCATTGCAAATTATATGGCCTAGGATGTTTGGTTGTAGGCAACTTCAATTTTTCCACCAACTCTATACTTGCTACATTAGTGCAACTACCTCCATCGATGATCAAGCAACAGAGTCTATCTTGAACTAAACATCAAGTATGGAAAATATTTTCCCCCTGCATCTCAACATCATCCTCCTCCTTAACCTACACATTAAGGGCTCTCCTTGCTACTAAAAGCCTTCCACCATGCTCTGAATACTCTATCCCTTCATCAACATCACTAGCATCCTCTAGTGGCAACATTTCATCTTCATCACTAGCATCACTGCCAGACACATAGTCACCATTCTCCTTAAGGTACATGGTTCTCTTGTTAGGACATTGTGAAGCCACATGACCCTTACCCAGACATCTAAAGCATTTGATGTCTCTACTTTTTCCTTGGGCGCCCTCAAGTTTTTCTTCAAATTTGCCCCTTTCCAGGCTACCCCTACCAGTCTTGGGTCTATGTGAATTGGTTTTAAGCTTAGAAGTCATATTCTCTTCCTTTTTCCCCCAATTCGACTTCCAAAAAGATGAACCTAAGTTTTGATTATTTTTAGAAGTGCTCCTTCCCTTAGGTTGCCTCTTAACTTTCATGGCAATGTGTACCATGTCTTCAAACTCTACATAGTGTTGTAGTTCTACCAAATCAACTATGCTTCTATTCAACCCTTGGAGGAACCTAGCCATGGTTACCTCCCTATCCTCCATTACATTTGCCCTAACCATAGCAATTTCCATCTCCTTATGGTACTCTTCCACACTCTTGGAACCTTGTGTAAGGCTCTGCAACTTGTTATACAAATCCCTATAATAAGAGCTAGGAACAAATCTCCTTCTCATCACAGTCTTCAACTAATTCCAAGTTTCTGTAATTCTCTCAAAATTTCTTCTCCTAGTGGTAACTTGCTGGTCCCACCATACTACAGCATAATCAATGAACTCTGTCACAACTAACTTCACTTTCTTCTCCTCAAAGAAGTTGTGGCACTCATATATTAATTCTACCCTTTGTTCCCAATCCAAATAGACATCAGGGTCAGCTTTCCCTTAGAAAGAGGGTATTTTCATTTTAATACCACTAAGATTTTTGTCTGCTCCTTCCTCCACTTTATTTTTGTTATCCTAACCTCCATTGTTCCTATCATAAACATTTCCATTGCCTCTTACTCCTCTACCATTCCTATTACCACATCCTCCTCTAAATCCACCTCTGAAGTTTCTACTAGCATTATCACTGTCATCATAATAGCAGAAAGGCAACCTAAGAAATACATAATTTTTATTATTATTATTATTATTTTTGGTTATTCAACTAACAATGAAGAATATATGAAATAGATGATAACAAAAGTATAACTAACCTGAGTTAGAGCCAAGGCTCTGATACCAAATGATACGAACTCTGATTATATGTAAACGAAACCCAACACCAATGTTGGTATAGGATCGTTCTAACAAAGGTTAAGGCATTTGGTGTTCTAACCCAATGATTATAAATAACCAAGAACTAGAACTATAAGATTCAGATACCACTCCTAACAACAACAATGTTGAAGAAGATAAGTCTATTGAACCAACACACTTAAGTATGAAAGTTTAGAATTAGTTCTCAAAGAACTAGAGAAAATAGCTCATACATTCATGAAAAAATTGAGTTGCCCCCTCCAGCCACCCTTTTTGCCCTTTTTATATACTAACCCCCCAAAACCCTAGCTAATAAGATGAGCTAATTAAGGAAATTTGTTCAACCCACTACATAACAATATAACCCATGAAAATAATCCATTTAAATGCCCAAACATGGGCTCCCAAATCCAACTTCCTTCCTAAGGCCATGGTTCTCAAATTCCTCCACAGATGACACATTTGCAAGCCCTGGTAAAGCCTTCATCATCCTTAACTTGTACCTAGCAACTTCCTGATAGTAAATGTCACACAACAAGTTGTTAAAAGCTTCCTTTATTTTCTTTGACCTTGCCCTTGTCATTAATCCTCCAAGGTTTTGCAAAGCATCAACTCCCTTGTTGATTTGAGCTGGTACAATATGACTTCCATCACTTAGAGTGTTCTTATATTTTAGGACTTTGTCATTGTCTTTAGTTTTAGGATTTTTAGGATTGTTAATTTAACCTATAAATATGCTTGATTTTATTGTTAAAAGGAGTAGAACATTAGTGAAAATAAAAGTAGGATTTTCTTATTCAGTTCTTTAAATAACTAAAGAATTTATTGAGGACTAACTTTAAATAACTAAGAAAAGGTAACTTGGACTAATCATATATTTTATTTTTTGATGGAATTCAATGGATATAGAGGGCCAAGAAAATGGACAAATGAGCTTGTTGCAATTAATATAATGTTTGATGTTGACACAAAAGTTAATTACAATATCATTTGGTAGGAATAAGTCCTTGCAATGAAAAATAAGCCTTGTTATTTAAAAATGAAGAGGCAATCTCATTGTTTAGGAATTAAACTTTTTGGTACATGTAAGCAAAGCTAAATAAGATCAATGACTCATTTACCTGATGTAATTCAATAGGTTCAGAGTACCATAAGTGTACAAACATGCTTGTTTCAAGGAATTTAATGTTTTATGCAAATACAAAAGTTAATTCCACCATTATTTTGTGTAAATGAGCCCTTGCAACAAAGGAAGGAGCCTTTTCAAATAGAAATAAAGAGACAATTTCATTATTCAACAATTGAATCACTCAACATGTATAAGGAAAGGTAATCTAGACTAATCACACCTTTTTTTTTCTTTTTATAGAATTCAAGGATTAGAGTGCCAAATATGAACAAACAAGCTTGGTGCAATGAATATGATGTTTGATGTTGACACAAAATGTTAAATGCAAGATCATTTTGTGGAAATGAGGCCTTGCAACGAAAAGAGAAGGCTTGTTATCAAAAACTAAGGAGGTGGTCTCATTGTTTAAGTATTAAACCATTCCCTATAAGGAAAACTAATCAAGATTAATGAGTTATTTACATGATGGAATTCAATGGGTTTAGAGTACCAAAGCTGTGCAAACATGCTTATTCCAATGAATATAATGTTTTAGGTAGACATAAAAGTTAATTTCACCGTCATTTTGTGTAAATTTGTCCTTTTAATGAAGGAAGGAGCCTTGTTAGCTAGAAATGAGGTCTTATTTAGGTAGTCAAACACTCAATACATATAAGAAAAGGTAATCTAGTCCAATCACACCTTTTTTTAGTGGAATTCATTGGATTTAGAGGCTAAAGATATACAAATGAGCTTATTACAAGTAATATAATGTTTACTATTGACACAAAAGTTAATTATGTGATCATCTTCTGTGAATGAGTCTTTACAATGAAAAGAGAAGCCTTATTATCAAAAAAATAAAGTTACAGTCTCTTTCTTTGATAATTAAACCATTCAATAGTAGTAAGGAAAGCTAATCAAGATCAATGACTTATCTACTAGATGGAATTCATTGGGTTTAGAGTACCAAAGATGTAGAAATGAGCTTCTTGCAATGAATACATTGTTTATTGTTGTCACAATAGTTAATTATGAGATCATTTTGCATGAATGAATCATTGCAACAAGAAGAGAATTCTATTTATCAAAAAAATGATGAGACAATCTCTTTGTACAAGAATTAAACCATTCAATACCAATAAGGAAAGCTAATCAAATTCATTAACTCATTTGCTTCATGGAATCTAATGCATTCAAAGTACCAAAGGTGTACAAATGTGCTTGTTCCAATGAATAAAATGTTTTATGCCAACATAAAAATTAATTTCACCATCATTTTGCATAAATGAGTCCTTGTAACATAAGAAGGAGCCTTGTTAGTTAGAAATGAAGAGATGAAATTGGCTCCAAATCGAGTTTCCTTTTCCAATTTTGAGGTTCATTTTTTTTGTTCATTTTCTCAACCATATTCTATAACCACTTATTTTTTGAATCCACAAACCTTAGTTTATCTTTCCTTGTATTTAAATTTTTGCAAAAAATAAAAAAAATGAAAATCTTGTTTGATGAAGAAGAAAAGGAAAAAAAAACAGAGAAAAGAAAAATATTCTATTTGATTCCTTTCTATTTCAAAAGTAAATCCTATTGAATTAGGTGAAAGGGAGATAAAGACTTTATTTCCCTATTTCTTTCTAGTTCCTACAAGGATTTTGATCCAATTTATTTTGTTCTTTTTTTTTCTCATATTTTACAAATTAATCTTGTTGAGTTCTTTTAATCCATAACCTTAAATTCATTGCACTTTCCTAAATTTCTTTGATTCTATTTTGTTGGAATTAGTTGGTTATAAAGTGACTTTGATTGAGCTTGTTTAGTTCAGTAAAGGAGTGAGAGAGAAAAGCTAAATTTATATGGTGTGCAAGCATGAGAGTAAGTGTCATACTGTGAGAGAGTGGAGTGAAACACATGAGAGACTATGTGCAAGTTTATCCCAACATGTATTTTTTTATATAGGTGATGATTCAAGGTTGAATCCTTTTGAGGAGAGGCAAAATGATGAGATCCATAGAGGATTTAATGCATAGAGGGCTTTTAAAGATCCATTGAGCATTCAAGAAGGGCTAATAACATGTTCAAGAGATAAAAGGATGATAGAGGCACTTTAACGAGCTGATTGAAGAAATTTAGGCCAAAGAAGCTAATCTAAGTTTCAATGATAGTAAAACATATCTTAATGTAGGCCAAGGCTTTATTTATTGTAAGGATTTCTACAACAACACTAGAAAAAAAAGTAGTAAATTTATTGTTAGCTTATTTAGGAAGTTTATAATTATCTCTAGGGTTGGGATTGTCAATTTACAACAACTACAAAAACAATTAGGAGTAGATTTGTTGTTAGCTTATTAAAGAAGTTTGCCATTATCTATAGGGTTATGGTTGTTAATTTATCTTATAAATGGGCTTGATTTCATTGTTAAAAATAAGTGGAACATTAGAGAAACTAAAAATGAGAATTTTCTCCTTCAATTCTTTCAAGAACTAAAGAACTTATCAAGAACTAACTCTTCATGTGGTGTTTAACCTAACTTATCACTACAAAATTCTTTCTTATCAGGAGTACAACATCCATATCCTTCTTCACACTTTAGGTTTGTGTTCCTCAAGTCTTGCACAATTGAAATCTAATTTTGCTTTCTTAGGTTCTTATTAGAATTCCTTGTATATGTTGGGTACCAAAGCCATGTATTTTGTAGTTCACATTAGATGGTCTAATTATTCAAGAAAATAAATAGTCAAAACATATAATAAAAAGTAATCTAGACCAATCACCATTTTTTGATGACATTCAATGGATTTAGATACCAAAGATGTATAAACAAGCATGTTGCAATGAATAAAATGTTTGATATTGATACAAATGTTAATTGTGAGATCATTATGTATGAATGAGTCCTTGCAATGGAAAGAGAAGACTAGTTATCAAAAAATGAAGAGATAGTCTCATTGTTTGGCAATCAAACTATTCAATACCAATAAGGAAAGCTAATATAGATTAATGCCTCATTTACTTGATGGATTTCAATAGATTTAGGGTACCTAAGATGTACAAACGTGCTTGTTCCATTGAATATATTCCATTGTGTAGACATAAAAGTTAATTTCACTATCATTTTTTGTAAATGAGTCTTTTCAACTATAAAAAGGATCCTTGTTAGATAACAATCAAGAGACATTATCATTATTTAGGAATTAAAACAAATACATATAAGTAAAGGTAATATAGACCAATCACCCTTTTTTTTTAATGAAATTCAATGGATTTAGAGTTCCACAAATGTATGTATGAGCTTTTGTTACTGATATAAAGTTAATTACCAGATCATTTTGAGTGGATAAGTCCTTTCAATGAATTGAGAAGTCTAGTTATCAAAAAATAAAGATATGGTCTGATAAGGGATTGAACCCTAATCCACCATGAAAGCTAGCTCAAGAGTGGAGGTTTGATCTAACCCTTATAAACAGCTCAAAGACCCCTATATGAACCAATGTGGGACACATCATGCTTGACCCCTTTAAACTACACGTCCACATGCTGCCTCAGTCGGTGATTAGCACGGTGGCAGGGAACCTTTCTACATGTGCCCACTTGACCCACTAAGGTTTAGCTTTGATACCAAATGATAAGGGATTGAACCATAACTCCACTACAAAAGCTAGCTTAAGAGTGGAGGCTTGACCCAACCCTTATAAATAGCCCAAAGTCCCCCTTAGGAATCGATATGGGACACATGATGGTCTCATTGTTCACGAGTTAAACCATTCAATACTTATAATAAAAGCTAACAAAGATCAATGACTCATTTACATTACATAATTTAATGGATTGAAACTACAACAAGAGTATAAACATGCTTATTCTAGTGAATATAATGTTTTATGTAAACACTAAAGTGAATTTCACCATTATTTTGTGTAAATGAATTTATGAAATGAAAAAAGAAGTCTTGTTATCAAAAAATGAAGAGATAATCACATTGTTTAGGAATTAAAGCATTTCATACTTATAAGGAAAGGTAAGATCAATGACTCATTTACTTTATAGTATTAAAGATGTACGAATGAGATTGTTGCAATGAATATAATGGTTGCCATTAACCAAAAAGATAATTACAAGATTATTTTGTGTGAATGAGTCTGTGCAATTAAAAGAGAAGTCTTGATATCAATAAAAGAAGGGATCATCTCATTCAATGCTTACAAGGCTAGCAAATTAAGATCAATGAGTCATTTGCTTGATGGCATTTGATGGATTTAGAGTACCATTTAGGAATGGAGACACTCAATATAGGTAATCTAGACCAATCACACATGTTTTAGATGAAATTCAATGGATTTAGAGTACCAAAGATGTAGAGACGAGCTTCTTGCAATAAATACAAAGTTATTCATGTAGAAATAGAAAAGCATATAAGTTATCATGCTTGCATATCCACCATATGAGTCTCCAACAATATTCCAATAATTACATATCTGATTTGACCTGTGGGTGAATATGCAAGCACACATTTTATGCTTGTTTGGGTAATAGCAATGAGATTCTCCACTATCATGCTCATAATAGCTAGGATATCTAGAAGAAGATGTCATTCATTTAATGAGAAATAAAAAGGAATATAAAAAATTTAAGTAGCTAAACCTGAAGCAGCTACTTTCAAAGTAACATAAAGAAATACAACGATTAGAGTGGGAGAGTCAGAGTCAAAAAGAGGATTTGTTGTTGAGACAAAAGTTAATTTTGAGATCATTTTGTGTGAATGAGTCCTTAAAATGAAAATAGAAGTCTTGTTATCAAAAAATGAAGAGATGGTATCATTATTCAAAAATTAAACCATTTGATGCCTATGAAGAAAGCTAATAAAAATCAATAACCCATTTACTTGAATAGATTTATAGTACCAAAAATGTACAAATGTTGGAATGAATATATTGTTTGCTATTGACACAAAAGTTAACTATGAGATTATTTCCATGTGAATGAGTCCTTCAATCAAAAAGAGAAGTCTTATTATCAAAAAATGAAGAGATGATCTCATTGTTCAAGAATTAAACCATTCAATACCTATTAGGAAAGCAAATCAAGATCATTGAGTCATTTGCTTGAAGGAATTCAATGTGTTTAGAGTACCAAAGTTATACAAACAAGCAAGTTAGTTTGAAATGGATGGCTTCAATACATATAAGAAAAGGTAATCTAGAAAAATCACACCTATTTTTTATTGACTTCAATGGATTTACAGTACTAAAGATGTAGAAACAAGCTTCTTACAATAAATACAATGTTTGCTATTCATACAAAACTTAATTATAAGATCATTTTGGGTGAATGAGTCCTTGCAACAAAAAGAGAAGTCTTGTTATCGAAAAGTGAAGAGGCAATGTCATTGTTCAAGAATTAAACCATTCAATACCTATAAGGAAAGCATATGAAAATAAATAACTCATTTTCTTGATGGAATTCCATCAAAAAAATATGTGATTGGTCTACATTAGCTTTTCTTATACATATTGTGTGTTTCAATTCTTGAATCATGAGACTAGCTCCTCATTTCTAACTAACAATGTTGCTTCCTTCATTGCAAGGACTCATTTACATAAAAGGATGGTGAAATTGACTTTTATGTCTGCACAAAACATTATATTTGTTGGAGCAAGCACATTTGCACACCTTTGGCAAACACTTTAAACCCATTGAATTCTGTCAAGTTGATGAGTCCTTGCTCTTGATTAGCTTTTCTTATACGTATTGAATGGATTAATTTCCCAAACAATGAGACCATCTCTTCATTTTATGATAACATGACTTCTTTTTTATTGCAAGGATTCATTCATGCAAAATGATCTTATAATTAACATTTATGTCAGCAATAAACATTATATTCTTTGCAACAAACTTGTTTATACATATTTGGTACTCTAAATCCATTGAATTCCTTTAAATAAGACTTTGAATAATCTTGATTAGCTTTTTTTTATTCCTATTGATTGTTTTAATTCTTGAATAATGAGGCCTTCTCTTCATTTCTAGCCAATAAGGCTCCTTACTTTGTTGTAAAGACTCATTTACACAATCAAAGAGAAATTTACTTTTGTGTTTACACAAAAATTATATTCATTGGAACAAACATGATTGTACACCTTTGGTACTCTGAATCCATTGAATTCCATCAAATGAGTCATTGAGCTTGATTAGCTTTCCTTATAAGTATTGAAGGGTTTAAATCTATAGCAATGAGACTACCTCTTCATTTTTCGATAATAAGGTTTCTATTTTTGTTATGAAGACTTATTCACACAAAATGATCTTTAAATTAACTTTTATGTCAATAACTAACATTGTATTAATTGCAAGAAGCTCATTTCTACATCTTTGGTATTCTAAATTCGTGGAATTCCAACCAAAAAAAGGTATGATTGTTCTAAATTAGCTTTTCTTATAATGATGAGTTTTCAATTCCCAAATAATGATACTTTCTCTTCATTTCTAGCTAACAAAGCTCCTTCCTCCATTGCAAGGGCTCATTCACACAAAATGATCACATAATTAACTTTTGTGTCAACATCAAATATATATTCATTGCAACATGCTCATTTGTACATTTTTGGTACTCTAAATCCATTGAATTCCATCAAAAAAGGTGTGATTGGTCTAAATTACCTTTTCTCGTACATAATGAGTGTTAAAATTGTTGAATAATAAGATTGTCTCCTCATTTCTAGTTAACAAGGCTCCTTCCTTTGTTGTAAGGACTCATTTACATAAAATGATGGTCAAACTAACTTTTGTGATGAGATCCAAGGAAGACTTGATGCATGGAAGGTTTGTAGGGATCCATTAAGCATTTAAGAAGGGCCAACAATGTATTCAAAAGATAAAAAGATAAGATAGGTAGTTAGTGGACAAATTGAAGAAATTTTGGCTAAGAAAGGTAGCCCATGCTAGAAAGGTAGCAAAGCATATCTTAACGCAGGTTAAGGCTTTATTAATTTAATTGGAGTACTTAATGGGCTAGGGTTATAATAAAATTGACTCCTCAATAGAAGTTTGTTATAAAATATGAGTCTACAATAAAATGGTGGACTTTTACATTTTAGGAGTTTATCGTTGTCTTTATTTTTAGGGTTTTGGGGGTTGTTGATTCAACCTATAAATAGGCTAGATTGCATTATTAAAAGGAGCAAAATATTAGTGAAAATAAAAGTGAGAATTTTCTCCTTTGGTTCTTTCAAGAACTAAAAAACTTATCAAGAACTAAATCTTCTTGTGGCATTCAACCTAACTTATCACTCCTAAATCTCTTCTTTGCTAAGTGTGGGGTCCATAACCTTCTTTATACATTAGGTTCATGTTCCTTGAACATTAGGTCTATGTATTGCATGATTGAAATTTGATTTAGCTTTCTTGGTTTCTTATTCAACTTCACATGCATGTTGGGTTCCTAAGCCATGTCTTTTGGTGTTCACATTATTTTGTGTCTACACAAAACATTATATTCATTGCAAGAAGCAAGTTTGTACATCTTTGCTACTCCAAAACCATTGAATTCCATCAAGTAAATTAGCCATAGATCTTGATTAGCTTTCCTTACAAGTGTTGAATGGTTTAATTCTTAAACAATAAGACCACTTCTTCATTATTTTTATAACAAGGCTTCACTTTTTGTTGTAAGGACTCATTTACACAAAATAATCTCATAATTAGCTTTTACATCAATAGGAAACACTAAAATCATTGCAACAGTTTTGTTTGTACTTTTTAGTACTTTAAGTCCATTGACTTTCACCAAAACAAAGGTCTGATTTGTCTAGATTACCTTTTCTAATACACATTATGTGTTTTAATTTCTAAATAATGAGTTTGTCTCTTCATTTCTAACTAACAATGCTCCTTCCTTTGTTGTAAGGGCTCATTTACACAAAATGATTGCAAAATTAACTTTTTCTTCTACACAAAACATTATATTCATTGTAACAAGCCCCTTTGTACACCTTTGGTACCTTTGAATTCCATCAAATAAATGAGTCATTAATCTTGATTAGATTTCCTTAAAGGTATTGAGTGGCTAAATTCTCAAACAATGAGACTATCTCTTCATTTTTTTGATAACAAGGCATTGAGATCCAAGGAGAAGTCGATGCATGGAGGGCTTTTAAGGATCAATTGAGCATTCAAGAAGGGCCAATTGACACATTCAAAAGCTAAAAGGATGAAAGAGGTACTTAGTAGGTTGATTAAAGAAATTTAGGACAAAAATGCTAATTCAAGCTTAAAATGTGGCAAAACATATCTTAATGTGGCCCAAGGCGTTATTAATTTGATTGGAGTACTTAATGAGCTAAGGTTATAGTAAACTCCACTCCTAAATAAGACTTTATTATAAAATAGGATAGTTCCTAAATCAAATAGGAGCACATTTGTTGTTAGCTTATTCAAGAAGTTTGTCATTATCTCTAGGGTTAAGGTTGTTAATTTAGCTTATAAATAAGCTAGATTTCATTGTTAAGAAAAAAAATAAAATGAAACATTAATGAAAATAAAAGTGGGAATTTTCTCCTTTGACTCTTCAAGAATCAAAGGACTTATCAAGAACTAACTTTTTTGTGATGTTCAAACCTAACTTATTACTCCCAAATCCCATCATTTTTGGAGTTTGGTGTCCATGTCCTTATTTGTACCTTAGGTTTGTGTTCCTTAAACATTAGGTCTATGTCTTGTATGATTAAAAACTTGATTTAGCTTTCTTGGGTTCTTATTTGATTCGATGTGTGTGTTTGAGTCTCTAAGTCACGTCTTTGGAGTTCACATCTAATGTTATTAGAGCTTGGATCTAAATCATGCTTGCTTATCCATTTTTTTTTTTTTCTTTCTTCTTAGTTACATTCCATAACCTCTTGTTCTTTGAATTTGCAAACCCTAATTTATCCTTCTTTGTCTTAAAATTAGTGAAAAAATATAGAGAAAAAAAGACAATAAACAAAAAAATAGTCAACTTTGAGTGATTATGGCAATAACTAAATGTTTTGGTCAGTCTAGCCACAATAACAACTTAGTTCTAGCTCAACTCTAATCTGTCATCAATTTCATTTTCCTTATTTTATCTTCTAACTTTCCTTTTCTTTTTTCCTTAGCTCAATTTTGCTCTATTTAGTTTATTTGGTGAGTTTGGTTTCCTTCAAGATTAATCCTCTTAATTTAGCTTGATTGGTTCTTGAAGAGCTAAAAGGGCAAATTTGAGTGGTAAAAGCCAACAGTGTGAACACTTATTGAGAAAAACCCTTAAAGAGTATAAACATGAGGTGTGTGACACTATTTTTGAGTGAAACACATAAAGGAGTGTTTTGTGAGGTATCCTAACCATTTTGCATAGAAATTAAGACTATGTCTACCAAAGTTGAAAGTGTAGTTGAGGAGGGAGAAAGTAGTGTCATTCATGAGCAAAGGCTATGCAACAATAATTTGAGCACATGAACACCAAATTGGATGATATGAGGGATATGATGAAGAAGCAAGCCAATACAATAGTAGAATTACAAAAGAGGCATAGAGGTCATGAAGTTCCTTATGCAAGAAAGCTAAAGAGATGAGATTATGGTCATGAAGATTATGTAAAAGACGACAAATTTGATGATCCAACAACTTTGTTTAGAATTGCCAATAATAGAAATGGTTAAGGAGATTTTATGAGGCAAGACACCTATGACCATGATTTAGGGAGCATTGAAATGAAAATTTCTCTATTGGAAGGGAAAAACAATCTTGAAGCCTACTTAGAATGGGATAAGATGGTTAAGTTGGTCTTTGACTACCATAACTACTCTGGAAAGAAATAGGTAAAACTTATTGTTATTGAGTTTATTGATTATTCTATTATTTAGTGGGATCAACTTGTTTTGACAATGAGAAAGAATAATGGGAGGCCTATTTAGGAGGAGGTTCATCCCTAATCATTAATATAGGGATTTGTACCAAAGGCTCTAAGGACTTAATCAAGGCACCAAAAGTGTGGAAGACTACCATAAGGTGATGGAGATTGCCATGATCCAAGCTAATGTGGAGGATGATAGTGAAGCATCCATGACTCAATTCTTGCAAGGGTTGAATAGAGACATCACCAAACATAGTTAAATTACAACATTATGTGGAATTGTAAGACATGGTGCACATTATGATGAAAGTTGAGAGGCAACTCAAATAGAAGGGTTATGCATGGTTTAGATAGAATTTGGGTTCCTTTTCATCTTGGAATCCAAATTGGAGAAAAAGGAATGGTAGGGTTGATTACAAGCCCAAGGCCAAATCTTACGAGAGTAAGGAAGTGAGTCTTAACAAGGAGAAAGGTAATTCTAATTCCTGACCTAGTAAAAAATAAAGATGTTAAATGTTTAAGTATTTGGCAAGGAACATATTGCTATCACAATGTTTAAATAAGCATACCATAGTGTCACAATGTTAATGGTCATATTGAGATAGAAAGTGAGTTAGATGATGATTCCTTGCCACCATTAGAGGATGTAAGTGATGGAGAGAGAGTACCTAGTTAAGGGAGATGTGTTCATGGCTAGATGAGCTTTGGGAGCATAAAGCCAAGGAAGATGATGAAGTGTAAAGAGATGACATCTTTCATACATAGTGGCACATCAAAGATTACTGCAACATGATCATTGATGGAGGTTGTTATGCAAATGTAGCTACTTTGGTTGAAAAGCTTAACTTACCTACCATAAAGCACTCGAGGCTATATAACCTTCAATGGTTGAATGAATGTGGGGAGGTTAAGGCAAATAAGTAGGCATTAGTATCATTTACTATTGGGAAGATATATTGATAAGGTCTTGTGTGATGTTGTACCCATTGCATGCTGGCATATTTTGTTGGGAAGGACCATCGAGATATGATCAACATGTAATGCATGATGGGTTTAAGAATAAGTACTCTTTTGTTATAAATGATAAGCCCATTATAGTTGTACCTTTGACACCTTGCCAAGTATAAGATGATCAATTAAGGAATAAAAGAGAGTGAGAGGAAAAAAAAACAAAGAAATTGAGGCTGAGAGGAGAAAAAGGAAAAGAATGGAGAAAAAGGAGATAAGACTGAGAGAAAGAAGAAAGTGGGTAAAAGAGAAAAATTGAGAGTTTGCATGCAAAAGAGAGTGATGTTAAGAATGGTTTCTAATCAAAATAGCCTATAATTGTATTTTTATACAAAGAGGCTTATTTTAGTACTAATGAGCTTAACCCTTCTTTGCTTTGTATTCTCATTTTTCTTTTGTAGGAATTTGATGATGTTTTTCCCAAAAAGCAACCAAGAGACTTTCCACCTTTGAGAGAAATAAGAACATTAGATTGAATTCATCCCTGGTGTGATAATTCCAAACTAATCGGCCTATAGAAGTAATTTTGCGAAGATAAAGGAGCTTTGAAGGTAAGTCAATGAGCTCATGGCAAGGATTTTGTGAGGAAGAGCATGAGTCCATATGTAGTTTTCAATGTTGCTTATGCCTAAAGTTCCTAATGTTGTATAGGACATGTAAGAAGTCAGCCTTTGGGAAATTTTATGGGCATTAAGGATTTTCTTATTTAGGGAAAAATTGATTACTTGTGCCTATGAGTTCCTTAAGGGAGTTGTTGTGAGAGAAGCATCATAGGAGATGGTCTAATGGTCATTTCAGAGTTAGAAAATTTCTAGAATGTCTTAGTTGAACATTTCTTTTAGCTACACATGAAACAAGTTATTGATAGGGTGCATAAGAAGTGCATAACATACAAATAGGCCAAATCTAGAGTTTAACCCTATGGCTTCTACACACCTTTACCCATACCTAACCAACCCTAGGTGAATTATCTATGGACTTTATGCTGAAGCTGGGACAATCAAAATGGGGTAGGGGATTCTATATTTGTTGTTCCCATGACAAGTTTTCAAAGATGGAAACACTTCATCCATGCATAAAAATTGACGATGCAAATAATGTAGTTAAATTGTTTCTTTAAAGAGGTACATTTGCATTGGCATGCCTTATGAGCATTGTTTCAAACAGAGAAACAAAGTTCTTGAGCTACTTTTGGAAGATGTTATGGGTAAGTTAGGTACTAAATTGTTTGTTCTCAATTGCTTACCATCCAACAACCACTATATTCACTCCAACAAGGCATGTTTCCACATCTTTGGTGCTCTAAACCCATTGAATTTCATTAAAAAAAGGTATGGGATGATCTTAATTAGCTTTTCTTACATGTATTAAGTGTTCTTAATCCCTTAAATAATGGCACTATCACTTTTGTTCTAACTAACAACTCTCCTTCCTTCATTAAAACCACTCATTTCGCAAAATGATGAAGAAATTAAATTTTATGTCTACATAATAACATTGTATTCATTGGAAGAAGCACATCTATACATCTTTAGTGTTTTTAATCCATTGAACTCTATTAAATAAAGGACTCCTTGATCTTGATTAGCTTTCATTATCGATATGAATGGTTTAATTCCCAAATTGATGTGATCATCTCTTTCATCTCTTCATTTTTTTTTATAACAAGCATGTTTATATTCAATATATCATTGTATCAAACTTGGCTTTCATGAGATTTTTGGGTTTTGGGGCTTAAGGCTTCAATATTGGGCATGGCTTAAGGCTGAAGACTTAGAAGAGTCATCATTGGCTTGCTTTCATGGGCTTGTTTATGTTTTTGGGAACTTGAAGGGTTTTTGAGCTTTAGCTTTCTAAACTGAACATGTCAGCCAATGCTTTTGGTTAGGTGTTTATGATTAGGAGTTTTCCTATTGGGCTTTCTTTTCTTGAGCTTTTCTATTGGATTTTCCTTGGGCATTTTGGGGCTTTTTTTGGTTGAGTTCTGTTCCCTACAAGAATTCTCTTGTAAGAAAATCTATAAGCAGTTGAAGAAACTTCGAATATGTTTAATTTCAAAATGCAAAAACACTAAAATTCAATGCCATCATGCAAAAATCTATTGAATGCAATATTTTAAACCTCTTTTTTGTAAAACAAATTGTTTGTTTGATTAATCATAATAAGATTTTTGATTAGGTAAATTCAACTAAATTTTAAAAGGCATAAACTATGCAAATTTTCGCTTTTCTAATGGCGAAAACCGACCTTTGATAGTCTTCCAATTGATGTGAAATGAACAAGTTGTCATGGCCTGATCCCTGCTGTTCTAAGAATCCCTCATACCTTGTGTTAGATCACATCAACTCTCAACTGATTTTCGTAGGGCTAGGATTTGCTTATGGTTGAAGACAGGGCATTACTCTTTATTATCAATCTCTCTCACTTATGGCTATGTTATCTCTATATATAGCTTATCTCTCCTTT